>JAPYZC010002445.1:0-14630 GCA_030522665.1 Ichneumoninae sp. A BG-2022a
GAAAATCACGCGAGATTTCGTGAAGGCGGGGAATATAAATTTACACGGTTACAATGGAAAAACGAACAAGATCGGGGATCGAGATTGAGAAAAGGTAAACGTAGAGTTTAGTGGTTTGTGATTTTATTTTTATTTTTTTAATGAAGATGAGAGAACGATTCCCTTTTCTTGAGAGAAGTTACGCTCGATAACGCGGTCTTCGCCATTTCGAATGACGAATTCTACACATCTATCTTCTATGTGTCTCGTGCACCGTTTCATATGTAATATCGCGTGCCCGTGCGATCCTCAGGGTTCTCTGTACGCAGCCGTGAATGAAACACGTTTCCAGCGTCGCGGAAAATCACGCTAGATTTCATGAACGCGGGGAATATATAATATAATTTACACGTTTTCATTAGAAAAAAAAACAAGATCAGGGATCGAGATTGAGGAGAGGTAAACGCAGAGTTTAGTGGTTTGTGATTTTATACTATTTTTTTAATGAAGATGAGAGAACGATTACCTTTTCTTGAGATAAGTCACGCTCGATGACGCGGTCTTCGCGATTTCGATCGTCGAGTTCCACGTGTTTATCCTCTCTCCATCTCGCGCAATGTTTCACATACAATATCGCGTGCCCGTGCGAACCCTTCCAGCGTCGCGGAAAATCGCGCAAGATTACATAAACGTGGGGAATATAAATTAACACGGTTGATATATAGGAAAAAATCTCGATCGCGGATCAAGATTGAGGAAAGGTTAACGTTGAATTTCGTGGTTTATGACTCTTTTTTTGCCTATGAAGATGGCGATGGCGCTTCCTATCAAGACAAAACGATGGCGCTTTCTTGAGAGAAGTCTTGCCCGATGACGCGGTTTTCGCGATTTCGAACGACGAGTTCATTGACCTCGCTATCGTCCCCTTAACCCTTTCCCTCGACGACGCTCGTCTCGTCGCTCCTCTTTGTTCCTTGCCTTCTTTCTTCCTTTTTTTTCTCGTGGAACACGTAAGGCGAACGAAACGTCCGTCCGATTGTCACTTTGTTCCTCGCGTTGAAGTCTTTCCCGGGTTCTCCGCTGACTCTATACTCGCTGTCGCTGCATTCCATTCACTGGCTGCGAATGCTGCCGCGGCGATGGAATTTAGTAAATATCATAAAGCACATAAAGCACGAGGAGGTCCGATGTCCCGAAGGCGAACACACCGAAATATTGCCCGGCTTGCAGGAATATCCCTCAGGGCGGCCGTGAAACGCGATATCCGAGGCGGCTCGCTCGGCATTCGAACTCTACTCCTTTTACCGAGGCTGACTCGTTCGTTATCTCATTCCTCCATGTTCTTCGTTTCTTTTCTCCTATTTTTTTTCCGGATATCGCTGAAATGGACAAGAAACGCTCGTTAAATGTACACAGTAAAAAAACGTTTGGGCTTTTTGCAACAACTTATTGTCCACGATCGTCCACAATGTTTTTAATAATAATTTTCCGTTCGCACCATCTGGACTCTAGTATTACAACAAAGTACAAACTAAAATTGTTAATGACACGGAAAATTAAAGGATAAATTTGTATATTCAAACCTGAAAAAATCAGTTTGTCACTTATTTAACAAAATAATTTTTACGAAACTTCGTATTCCGATTTGACGAAATTATTTTTTATTGTGTACCTTTTTTAGTGTCTAAGTACGCACTGGCGTCACAAGACATAAATGTCCTCATTCCTCCATGTTCTTCCGTTACTTGCCCTTCATTTTTGATTTTTTCCTATTTCCACGAGGAACCCTTATAAAAATTTCAATTTTAATCTTTTTTTTAATGGACTTTGCTGAAATGGATGAGAAATGTTCGATAAATGTACGAACCTTTTTTTGGTGTTTAAGTACGTACTGGCGTCACAAGACATATAAATGTCTTCATTTCTCCATGTTCTTCGGTTACTTCCCCGTCATATTTTATTTTTTTTCTATTTTCACAAGGAAGCCTTATAAAAATGTCAATTTTCATCTGTTTTTTAACGGACTTTGCTGAAATGGATGAGAAATGTTCGTTAAATGTACGAACCTTTTTTTGGTGTCTAAGTACGTACTGGCGTCACAAGGCATATAAATGTCTGGCCGTATCCGGTGTTCTTTCAGTTTCTCCCGTTCTCAACCCGCCCCCCGCCTCCCCCTCGTCGCCACGCATCACCTGCATCACTTTCTCTCATTCGGCAGTGCGGGCAACGAGATTCGAGTGAACTCTCGTGCGCGATGAGGCTCGCGGCTCCGCGGGGAAGACGCAACCCTCCTGCAGGCCCTCGCAGCTTCGGCTCTCCGCAGGATGGGTATAAGGAGTTTATTTTTGGCTGCCATATGCGAGGTTATTTCGACGATGCTTGACGACGCTTGGCTGAGCGCGAAGAGGGAAGAAACAGCGAGATAGAGAAAGCGAAAGAGAGAGAAAAGGGAGAACGCTCCGGAGTCGCCCTAAATAGAGTCCCGAACCACGAGGAAAAAAAAAAAAAAAAAAAAAAGGAAGAAGAGGCAGAAGACGACGAATAAGACGTTTCGCTCAGCGTCGCGCGACTATGTGATATTCCGAGCTCTTGATTACTCCGTGTGGAATTTTTTTTTTTTTGCCTTTCGCATCTCATTTTGCAACAAAAATATGGTTCGATTCGCCCGACGAAGCCATCGGAGCGAGTGTGTGTTCCCATTGTCCGAACGCTTTTAACGTGTCTCCGCGTTTTCGCCTTGCCCGATCGCGAGCGAGACACGATGTACAAGCGAACGATGTTATGCCGCGAGATAGCCGCAGCTCGCGAGGAAACGGCGCGGCGCGGGGGCCGCGCGGTACACACTCTCGAAATAGCCGATCGTCATCTTCGGGAGACTTTCCTCGATCCTTCTAAATATAACGCGTGTTCGCCAGAGAGAGCACGAGCGTGAATACACAAGCACGAAAAAGCATAGCGGGTTCCTCTCTGCCCCCTTCATCGTTCCCGCCCGTACGCAGTTGCATACCTATTCTCTAGTCCATACAGCGCACGTAGAGAGATTGGGGAGGATGAGGCAAAACGGAGCAGATAAGAAATGAAAGATGTTCGGATGAACCTAATTCCATGAATTGATAGGTTTCCTAAAAACAAAATTAAATTTATATGACCCTGAAGATGTGAACCGAAATGCATGCACATATGAGCACTAAATTTCATCAAGTTATACGACTAAATTTCATCAAGTTATACGACTAAATTTCATCAAGTTGTATGACTAAATTTCATCAAGTTGTATAACTAAATTTCATCAAGTCGTATGACTAAATTTCATCAAGTTCTATGACTAAATTTCATCAAGTTCTATGACTAATTTTCATCAAGTTCTATGACTAATTTTCATCAAGTTCTATGACTAAATTTCATCAAGTAATATGAGTAAAATTCTACAAACGAACCATTTTTTTTCTCCTAAAACCGTTCATTGATAAACTAAAGTCGAAATCTTCAGGGTCGTAAATTCGTCACAATTGTTCAGAGCATCACGACAAAAATGCGTTATACCTTTCGACCTGACAGTCACCACGTCCGAATAGATTTAATGATTTTTCCAGAAAATGTATCGCTATTCCATTTTGCCGCCGCAGTTTAAAGCTTCCCACTTTTTGCATCGGACGCACGTACGCGTTGCAGATGCGCGTATTCTGTGTCGGCCGTTGTCGGACCAGATAACTTCGTTGATAGAAATCCTCCGGGTTATTCTGGAAGAGGATGGAAAGAAGAGAAAACAAACATAAAAAGCGAGAGAGAGGACAGAAGTGTTTCCGTCGTTCGGTGACTCGCAAGCGCCGGGCGCGGAGCGCGTGCAGGGTCGACGCATAAACGTATAATTGGCTGCACTTAAATCTCTATAACGGAGCAGTAAAAAATGCGCGGAGCGCTTCGTAAATCAACACGAGGACGATATGGCATCCTCCATCCCCTTGTTCCCCGGCTGCTGCGCGCACAAGCTACCGGGTGCTGGCCGTTGCCGCTGCACTCCGTACATCCCCGACTCTCTTTTATGGTGTGTGTATGTTCCCAACCTCTAGTACTACAACCCTCGTAAAATTCCTCTTGTCGTTCGTCACAGTGTGCGAGACCGTGTACGCAGGAAGCGTGCGATTTTTTGCAATCGTACGCGTACACCGGGCTTCATGTTGGACCACCGTTAGTTTCATCACGATAAAAGAAATTTTGACAGTACACGATCAAAAATTGAAAAAATAATTATTCGCCCTATTATGACCTATTACGTGCATGTACTCAAGAATGCGCATACTGGGACGTTTGGAGACATGAGTACGTCACTTCCGGTTTGAAAATCTCATTTTTCAACCGGAAGTAAAGTCATACATGAAATATAATAACGTCACACAAGTCATACATGACATACAATAAAGTCACATAAGTCATACATGAAATACAATAAAGTCACACAAGTCATACATGAAATACAATAAAGTCACACAAGTCATACATGAAATACAATAAAGTTACACAAGTCGTACATGAAATACAATAAAGTCAAACAAGTCATACATGAAATACAATAAAGTCACACAAGTCATACATGAAATACAATAAAGTCACACAAGTCACACGTGAAATACAATAAAGTCACACAAGTCATACATGTAATACGTCACTTCCGTTTCGAATATCTCATTTTTCGACCGATAGTGACGTAATTCCGGTATTACGTTACAACCGGTCGACAAATGCGATATTTAAACTGCAAGTGACGTATCCCCGAAATCTATATCAAGCGTCTACGATCGTCCCGTTGGGCGAACATTCGGTAGACGCACATGATAGATCCATCACGAGTCTACCGTGGACCAGATTTTTTTCTTTCCACGGGTCTCGGAGTGACCGAGATAGAATAATGGGGCGGAGCGCGGTATGTGCGGGCGAGGAGAAAGATAGATAGAGAAACGGAAAGGTAGACGAGTAACGCGCCATCGCGCTGGACCGTTCGTACACGCTACATTAACCCGATTCCCCGAGCAAATTAACTGCAATCAGAGGAGAACGGGCGGTCCGCTCGGCCATTTCGCTATTCCGTTAGCCATCCCCCTCCTCCCCCCCTTCGCCCCTCGTACCGTACACGCATTATGTATATCTGTAGCATATACTGATTCTGTAGTGTATACATCTATACAGCACAGTTATACGGTTCTCCGCACCCTCCTCTCCGTTAACCAGTGGACCGCTCGTCCCGAAGTCGCCATTACCAGATCCGCGACCTCCGACTACTGCTTTTCTGCCTTTCGGTATACGTGAGTACGTGCTTCCGTGTATGTGTGTGTGTGTGTGTGCGGCGGAGAGGCGGGCGGGGGAGTAGCGACGTTCTCGTTTTTGTCGCGTGCCAAAGCACCGCTCGGCGCTAACGGCCTTTACCTCCCCCGTCGGACGAAAACAGCGCGGGTATTAAAAAAATTGACGCCAAGCGTATATACACTGGCCACCCCTGCTCTTTCCCGGTTCTCCGTTCCTCACCCTCCGAACGAACTGGCAGCGATGACGACTCCACTTTTTCCGCGACGCTGTCCACCGTCTCTTACGGCTAAGAGTTTAGACAAGAGCTAGAAGTACGTGTTAACGTATCGAGTACTGAGTCAGTGCCCAGTATTCAGAACTTTAGCCATTCAGTTCTGCCAGTATTCAGAACTTGAACTATTAAGTTCTGCCAGTACTCAGAACTTGAGCTATTACGTTCTGCCAGTATTCAGAACTTGAGCTATTACGTTCTGCCAGTATTCAGAACTTGAGCTATTAATTTCTGCCAGTACTCAGAACTTTAGCTATTAAGTTCTGCCAGTACTCAGAACTTTAGCTATTAAGTTCTGCCAGTACTCAGAACTTTAGCTATTAAGTTCTGCCAGTACTCAGAACTTGAGCTATTAAGTTCTGCCAGTACTCAATATCCCATTTTTATATTATACGTCCGTACTCAAGAACTACTCAGTGCTCGGTACTTGAAGTACTTGCTGCTTCAACGCGTAATTGAAGAGGAAACGATGTAGTCCAGTGTCACGAATTTCAGATCTACACTCAGCCGGAGAAAAAAATTGTAAACGTTCGTTTTTTTCCCCAATGTTCCAATTAATTTTTTGCCAACGAGCCATACATTTTATCCTAAAAATTGTGAAATTGGTACAAAAAAAGTTTCCGAATTTTGCGGCCAACAAGCATTAGTCGAATGTGAAAACCTTTTTCACGATCGCAGGTTTATTTTTAGTTCGCTCTTGCGAAGAGCCCGAGGGCCATCGTGATCGATCTTCCGGCGTTCCGGTCTGTCATCCTCCCCTGGCGCCCCCCTTTTTTCTCCACTCTCTCTATCACAGTGCACAAATTCTTCGCGTGTACACACGCGATCGTACAGTGAATCGAATTCGAGAATCGTTCGAGCGACCATTCGACGGATTCAAAGTTAATCTTGGCCACGAGGCGGACGGAGAGAGCGGTCCGGACGGCGAGGCCGCGAGGAGTGCGGCGGGGACCGACTCGCCGTTGGGGCGCGACGGACCGGAGACCTGTCATCGCGAACCCCCGGGGACCGAACCCGTGCCCTGATCTCTCTGTTACGATTGCAACCCCGCTTCTTCTTCGGATCATACAGTGCGCACAGTAACAGCCCAGCCTCGCACACACCTCATCTCCCGAGGCTTTCGTCCTCGATAAGGTTCCCCGGTCATTTATAATCTCGACTGGACGTGTCTCGTCGACTACCGGCGATCTCTCTTTTTACCCGAACTCACGAAAAACATCACTCGTCTTGGACACGTCTTATCGAAGTCTAAAAAAAAAAAAAAAAATACAACAGCAATTTATGTTTGAAGGCCTATGTTGGTTGCGTTATGAAAACGGGGATTTTCTCGCACGCACAGCATCGGCGGTAGAGACAGTCGAGATAGCAAAGCTGTCTTAATATCCCTCATTACCGGGTCTCTCGCGGGAGAGCCGGCTCCGCCGCTCTCCAGGGAACTCGGTAGTGGCGTGCAATTAAAAAGCTAAGATTGATAAATGACGGGGAATTAATGCGCGTACCGGGGTGAGAGCGAGAGAGCGCCGAAACTGGGTACGAGGGCGATATAAAACGTTCCAGCGAGAAGGAGAGAGTCGGAATAGCGATTCCTCGCGCGGGTTTGATGCTCACGAACGAGGGGGATCGCTCGGAGCAGGGGTGATTGCGGGTGGCTTAATGGTGTTTGTATGCATGGGAACTGGCGTACGAGGGGTGAATTGGCCAAGCCGAGGGTGGCGAGGGCATCGCAAGACCCGCCGGACCCCGAAAATTGCTCGACTTCGCCGACCCCTCGTTCGCCGAGCGATTGCTCCGGGATTTCCGATAAAATTTTCAAAGACATCGATACCAGTCCGCGCCCGGGCTTTCGGCAAATTCGTCCGATAAAATTATTCATTCGCCCGATGTCTCAGTCGCAAACGATCTTACCGACAATGTTCCCCTCTCTGTGTTTCAGGCGACGCGAGTAACGCGAGTATCGGCAGCGGCGAGGGCACCGGCGAGGAGGACGACGACTCGTCGGGAAAGAAGAACCAAAAGAAGAGGGGTATTTTTCCGAAAGTCGCGACGAACATCCTCAGGGCTTGGCTGTTTCAACACCTCACGGTAAGTCGTTAGTCATTATCCGCACGATATTAAGGAGGGAGTCTCGCTGCACGCTGGCTTCGCATAAGTTCGTAATCGTTGACTTTTGTTCTATAAAAAAAAAATCAACGATTACTTAAAAATCTGAAAAAATTCATACGCATTCAGAAAAATAAAAAAATAAAAAAATGTCTGAAAAAAACAAAAATCAAATCTAATTGAAAAATTTGAAAAAATTCATACATATTCAGAAAAATAAATGAATCATTTTCAATTAAATGAAGTTGTTTTGCCAATTTGTTAAACAATTAATTTTTTCATAAATTTGTTAATAAAATTTTGGAATTATTATTATGCAAAATGAATCTTTTCAGTGCCTTCAATATGCATGAATATTTTCAGATTTGTATACCACCGAGAAGTACTTGCAATATTCACGTTCTTTTCGTTAACTTATGCGAGATGACCGAGAAGTGACATAGCTACCTTAAGGATTCTCCTACCCAAGAAAAAAAAAATAAAAAAATAAACAATAAACCTCAAGTGTACACAAAACAAGTCTCAGCCGCGTCTGACCCGTCGTCTAATAAAGATAGATTTGGCAGGGGAGCATGGGACGGAGGGCCGAGGAAAAACCGTCCGAACGTTCCGAGAGTACGGGCGAGCACGTAATCTTCTAATGCGGAGATAAGGAGCGGCCCTGTACGGTGTGTCGGTGTATTCGACCCTCGCGGTCTACCGTGTATTGTGTGCGCACAGTGGTGAGCGCGCGAGTCCACCCTCCTTCATCCCTCTAATGATTCACGGGTAATCTGAGCCGCAAAAAGCACAACGCGATTAGAACCCCCCCCCCCTTACCCCCCCCCCCCTGTGCGTACGCGCGTGTGCGCGCAGTTGCGTAACGGGAGTGAGTCGGTGTATGCGGGTGTTCGGTGCGCTCGCGGCCGATCCTCACTCCATCAGAGCCGAGGACGGCTCGCAAATACCCAGCACGTAGATTTCGGGTGTGATCGGGTTACCTTGCCGAGCGGTAATCATATTGCAGCCTCGGTTAATGCCATTACCACCGCGCACGCTATAGCGCTGGGGGGTTGCTCGACACCCCACGGATTTGGCCGTCTCTCTCAAACGCGTTTCCACCGCCCTCTCGCCCTCCCGTCCGCGCCACGGTACGGAACGCTGTTTACCACGCATACGGTGTATACAGCAAGAACCACCCTCGTGCCGACGGGAGCCCTGTATTGGATATGACGCGTTGGCATAGTGGGCTTTGGGTCTCTCGGATGCATGCATGCAGCATCCAACATCCACCCTGTCCTGTTCCCAGCAACGCGCCGAGTTAACCAGCAAACTTTTCTCATTCATAGTTCCCGCCGGCTCGTGTGTGCATTTAGTTTCTCACGTGTGGCCGCGCCGGCGGTTTGTCGAACGCCAGACCGGTGAGCCGGGGTTGGGTTCGCCGGAACGGGGCGAAAGTTTCGATGCGAACTTTGTATCTGGGACGGGAGTATCGACAGGGATGAGGCAAAACGAACCCCTCGCGTAGGCTCGAGAGGAAACTATAAAAAAATTATTGGCATAACGCTGAACTCCGGGTATTTATTCCTGAGTCTGGGAAAAAAATAATCATCGCTTTGTCGCCGGTGCACCGCGAGGCGGAGGCCAAATTGGATGCGCGGTAAATGGGCCTCGCACGCTCGGGAGATCGCGTGTGTAGGGCCACTTGGAATATTATATCGTGTGTATAAAATTTCTATATATATGCGGATATGGAGGAATCGTCTATTTCTCGCGGAAACTTTGCTTCTGACGAATGTAAATTTTATTCTTGTCTCTCGGGGCGAGCCTCGGAGCTGCCTCGGAGCCTTTCCCTCATGATTTGTGTCGAAGCGGAGACGTTATTCCGCTTCGAGAGCTCCCTTGGATTTCGTGAGCTTGCGCTACCCTTCTGATTCTTCATTTTTTTATTTTATTTTATTTTTTTATTTTGCCATCCCGTCTCCGAGACGCGGCTTTCGCGTTTTGGTCGTGCGACTCCGGTGCACGTTGCTGTTCGTCTCCGGAAAATCGACGAGCAGTCCCGCGCGATGTGAATGGTTGATTTAAGATCGACGTGCCGACGGGGAAGACCATGGCGGGAGGCAGGTAGAAACGATTCAACGTCGACGACCATTCAGCGACGAAATAGTTTGATCGATACGGTCTAAGGTGCGCTCGAGATAGCGCTGTCTTCCCCGCTGCTTCGCCGTCGTCGTGCGAGGGCGAGACGAGCCAAGACGGAGGAACGGGAGAAACGCTAGAGCCTCGCCAATGCTCCTTTATTTTCGGTGCCCAGAGAGAACGCGGCGCGGGGGAAGGCACTGAGTAACGCGACGAAAGCGGTGAAGTCTCTCGTGCGGGGGGTTTGCCAAGAAATCCTGAACAGACTTCGGTCTCCGCGGGTTACATGCGCGAATCGTGGCTGGATTCGCTCGGCTGATGGTGGCGAGGGCGCCGCAATTAGTCTCTTCGTCATTACCAGCGATTAACCATACGAATCCAACCGGAATACGATCTCGGGCCGCGTATATACGTATATGTGTGTATGTATATATACATCGGGGCACTCTCTTGAATAAATCGCATATGCCAAGTGCATAAACTGCTTAACCGGTGACAACACACATAGCGCGTTCTGTGCGATATAAAGAGAAGAGACATTGGGGAGAGTGGGACACAGCGCGCTGTCGGGCGCACTGTTCCAGTTGCGATTTTCAGCCAACTTTGCCGGGTGGAAAAAAAATATATTCTAAAAAATGTCGGGGAATGGTCGGACACGGAACACTGCGGGCGAACAACGGGTTTCGTGTAGCGAATAAAGAAATTTCGTGGGGACTGAAAAATGGCTGTTTCCTGCCGATGGAGAACAGTGGCATTTTTCGTCGTTCATTAAAATCGTTGATGCACCGGTGATCTCATTATTTTCGGCAAAAATATTTTTTTATATTTGTTCAGAATGCTTCGATTTTTATAGAAATGGGAATACTCCCTAAGAGTAATAGATCATTCCAGATAAGAAAGAAGCTCGCACACTGTGCAGCACTCTTGCCTGATCGTATTAGCTCAGATACCGCAAATTGCCAATTCTTCAAAAAAGGCATTTTTTTTCGTGAAATGTTCGGACTCAAAACATTGCGTGTAAAGATCGGATTTAATGTAGTGGAAAAAATGCGGAACCTATGGGGAACTTGAATACATATGAATTTTTCCAGATTTTTTAATTCACTTTGAATTTTGTGACTTTCTGCACATGTTTTCCATATGAAAATAAAATAAAAAGCAAAGTGAATTTCAAAATCTGAAAAAATGGCCACGTGAACGCTATTGGCAAGGACTACCTTAAGAAAAAACTTCGCCCACTGGTCCGCGATCTTGCCCGACTGTCTCACCGCGCGCGCCGCTGATCGCCGATTTTCGAAAAAGTAATAATCGAGCAAAAATCCAATGATCATTTGGTGCCCTCGCGCAGTGCATTATCTCGCGGCGAGTCCGCGTGCCCGCACGTTTGGCCGTTTTCACGTGTGCCGAGGTGAGGGCCAAAGAATTCGCCGAGGCGCGCCAATAGTCTCGCTATGTCGGCGGGTCAGCGAGAACTCGCGCCAATCGCCCACCGATCCCGAGGACACGAGAAGAAGCGCGCGCGCGGTTCCGCGAGTAAAAAAGCCCGAGAGTGCGAGAGCGCGCAGAATGAATACAACTACCCGACCGTGCGTTTCGCATGTATCGGAGCGAGAGAGTCGCGGAGAACCGAGGGAGATCGAGAGATCTGACCGCATCTCCGGGAGAGCCGCGCGCCTCGGACAGCCAGATATAAATTAAATTAATTTGATGGAGGCGGAATCCCCGGCTCCGGTGTGCGAGCAGATTCGCTCTCTCCGCCGGTCCCCGTGTGTGTGCACAGTCGGCGCTCGGGCTCGCGCACTATCCTGGCGCATATTTGCCCGACCGCGGCCACGTCGTATTCTACCGACACACCGGTTTGATTAAATTTCGTTCCCCGTTACGCGGATTGCTCGTCGACACTCCTCCGCCTCCCCCTGCCCCGTTCCACTCTACGGCGAATAACGCGCCGCTAAATTCCACTCGAAGGGGTATTATAGATATAGCAATGGCGGGCGCGTGCGCGGGGACGTACCGCGCGCACAATCGACTCGCCGATTTCCTCCTGGAATTATAGGATCGCGTTTACGTGATAACGTTCGACAAAAAAAAAAAAAAATTAAATTCTTTTATTTTAGTCACCGACGATCCGGGCGAGTCTTCCGAGACACATATTTTTCGAAGAGACATTTTCCGTTTTTGCCGCTGAGTCGATTCCCCCCTCCCCCCTCCCGGCTCCGAAAGCCACCGGGCAAATTCAAATGGCCATCCTGACTCGGGGGTATTCTCTCGTTCTTTTACATCGGAGAATGCCGGCGAGAGAGACCGGGCGGATTCGTTTCTCTAGTAAGCTGCACCGGCAGCAGAGGAGCAATAACAATTACGCCGCGAGGTACGCAGGGACGGGGAACAGCGAGCGATAAACCAAACCCCCCGTAGTCCCGCTATACAGCGCCGCGGCGGTGGAGAGAAGAAAGATTGAAGATGAAGTCGACATATATAATCCATTTTAATTTACTCGGAAGATATATCCGTCTAGCTCGCAGTTTCCTCGGCGGAGAGGGACGGAGAAGTCACCGGGAGCGTTTCTCTCGTCCTCGTAGTCGGAAATTCTCAGCTTCGCTCGAAAGCCCCCCCCCCCCTCCCCCTACCCCGCCCCCCTCTCCGCGCTTCTCTGAGACGGGCGATCCCCATACTCGCTCGAACTACCCCAGACGCTGCCGTAGTCTTCTTATATCAATGGAAACATTCAACGAAATTACATTCGCAGTCTCCGAGCTCGAGGCTTCTTCTGCATATAACCCGGCCGGAGGTACACACAGCGCGCCAACGTTTCCACCCCGGACGCGGGAGCAACAACTCACCGAGTATGGCGGGTGACGTCCGAGAACAACTACGCTTCGCTCGTGCCGCTACGGAAATTCGCGATATGATGCACCGTATTTTTTTTCGGGCTGCCTCGGTCGAGACGAACTGCTTCGGGACAGGTGTAGGACAGAGCGGGGCTATATGGGACAGTGGGACACAACGGGACAGATCTATGTGGCAGAATGGGACGTCCTAAAATTATTGTAGAATTCAATTTTTTTAAAAACGCAATTTATTGAAATTATTGCAAAATTTAGCAAAATTATTGAAATATTGCGTTATTAGAAACGCAATTTATTCAAACGATTGCAAAATTGAGCAAAATTATCGGAAAATTGCGTTATTAAAAACGCAATTTATTGAATTTATTGCAAAATTGAGTAAATTTATTGAAAAATTGCGTTATTAAAAACGCAATTAATTGAAATTATTGCAAAATTGAGCAAAATTATTGAAAAATTGCGTTCTCACAAATGCATTTTACAATATTTTTTTTTTGTGTACAGTATTTAATTAATACAATATTTTATTGCATTCTACTTTAATGTACAATCATTTAGCCAAGTTCCTTTTTGCCCCTTTGATGGATCCCAATACCATTTTTCCCCACTGTCCCATTTTGCCCCGCTCTCCCCCATGTGTGGCCCGAATTCCAACGTCGTATGTATGATAACTCCCGATCGTAGGAATAGCGGGAACGAGGAACGAGTGTGTCACGTCGCGCGCCAACCGACGAAACGATTTACGGGAACGTGGCGTGTGGCCCGCGGATATCTTAAACAATTTGCATAGAGAATCATAGTGGCAGTTTGTTTTTCCTCTTTTTTTTGGGGGAGGGGGGGGGGTCGTAAAGGGGATTTCCGCACTCAACTTGACTGCCGTGGCGGAGGAGAGCGACGGGTCCGGGCGTTTCTGCGTACGGTTGCGAGTTACGCGGGAAGGTCCCACGGAGAAGCTACGTGGAGATCTTGGGCGGCGCTCGCCCTCATCCCCCTCGGCGAGCACACAACCGAGCGTTTTATGCCGCCATAACCGTAGCGCTGCATGGCCCACTTAGATCCGCTATCTCCTCTCCAGCCTCGGCGCTCCACCGAGGAGAATCACCGCGAACGCCGTCTCTTTCGAGCTCTCGCCTTCGAGGCATCTATCGTCCCGTTTTGAGGAAAACCCCACCAGGAAGAAGTCGTAGAAGCCACCGCGCGCGGGTGGGGTGGTTTCAGGATTCACCTCCGCGCGAATCCCGTGACGTCTCGATTCCGTCTCGAAACTCTCGGCGCAAAACATTTTCTCCGCGAGAAAGAGCATTCGAACGGCGATAGAGGGTGGTAAAGGGTGAGTCGGGCACGAAGAAAATCCGGGCTTCCGTTGCTCTTTCACCCACCCGGGAGTCCTCGCTATCGGAACTCGTTGAACTTCCGGTACGCGCCTCCAGAATGCTCGAGGGGTGGCGGAGCGCGAGGGAAGAGAACGGAGACTCGACGTGCCCGTTGTCACCCCATCGGCTCCAAAGGACCCCAAGACGGGACGTTTGCATACATAGACCGGCAGTTTTACGCTCGAACAGATTTCCCACCCTCCACCCCCCGCCGCTTGCCGCGCTACTTCCGTAACGTTTCGACTGCTCTTCCTCCGCGAAAACTATGGGTCTTCTTTTTCTGTCCCCTTTCGTCGATTCGGGAAGTCAACGTCGATCTCGTCGCTTCCATCTCACGGTGAAGCCTTCGAGGCATCACCATCGCCTCTCGACTACTCCGCTCATTTCCACCTCCCTCTCGTATGGCGCGTCGTTTCGCAACAAGAAAAAAAATTTATTTGACCGTCACCGTTTGTTTGGTTCAAATAAAATATTTATTTGTTTTAAATAAAGATTTATTTAAATTAAGTAAATAGTTACTTAAATGAAATAAATATTTATTTAAATCAAATAAATATTTTACTTAATCCAAATAAACGGTGGCCGACAAATAAATTATTTTTCTGGGTGCGTACCACCGACTGTTATATATATATA
>JAPYZC010002446.1:0-15142 GCA_030522665.1 Ichneumoninae sp. A BG-2022a
GACACTCCAGCAACATCCATTTCGTGGATGCTTCCTTAGGTTTGATTCCCGGTCATGTGTTCGGTAAAAGACCGATTTCAAAACAGGTAATTTCCCGGTATATCGCTCGGTCGTATTTGGTAGTATGACCGAGCTTACCGAGATTCCAGTCAGGTCGTTTCCCGATCTTTTGCTCGGTCGTGGTTAGCACTACGACCGAGTTTGCCAATATTCTAGTCAGGTCTTCTTCTTTTTTAGTTCGACTAAGCGACCCCTTAGAGGGCGCCTCGTCTGGCTACCAGAATTAACATATCGGCCAACGTTTATAGTTTTTTTTTTTTTTAATTTTTTTTTATAGATGTCGCTGAGGTACGTTTTGGCCGGTCGTACAACCGCTCTTGCACATTTAATTAAAATGAAATGCGTCTTGCAATTATTGTGGATTTAATTATAATTAATTAAAATCCGACTTTTTAGACGGTACAGGAACGGGACAGGACAGATACAGGACGGGACGGGACGGAAAAAACACCCAGAGGCTGAGGCGGGAATCGAACCCGCAACAACGGGGACTCCAGTCTAGCACGCTAAACAACGGGGACTCCAGTCTAGCACGCTAGCCAGTCGACCACCGTTGCCCCCATTCTAGTCAGGTCGTTTCCCGATCTTTTGCTCGGTCGTGATTAGCAAACGGCCGAGCACGAAATTGTCAAGTTTTAGGAGGGGCAATGAAGCCATCCCCTCCCCGCGGCAATACTTCACGATAGGTCGAATCGCCTGTCTTTTGTTAAAAAAAATATCGGTAACATGGCGACTGAGTCTTATTCTAGGTCGTCTGTTCGATCTCCCAACATGCTGGGGTTGTTTTGCAATTGTAATAAACTACAACAATTGTAATAAACTACAACCACACCAAAACGCTCCTCGAACAGTTAAAATACGGTATACTTCTCGACAACAGTTCATGACAAACCAATACCAAATGTGTTAAATTAACGGTTAATAGCGGTTATTTTTTCGCCGATCTCAACCGGTCGTTTTTGTGGTCAATTCGCAGTCGCCCGTCCCGACAGGGTCGTGTTAAGTAACGACTTTTACCTGGAGTCCGGCGATGCTAACAATTGCAAGTCTGAGCAGCATCGTAATGAGAAACGTCCACGTGTAAGTCGCCTTGATGAGGTTCGCGTACCTGCTCAACAACATTATTTGTCAATATCATGAAATAAATTAATTCTCCAAAGGATCTCACTCGATAGCGTCGTTATGTCTGGCGACGCACGTAAATATCAGATGCTCGATGCTCATGTTACGCTGCTTCGAAGCATACGCGGTATCCTCTGTTTCCCATGATCTATCATTCGCACCGATGCTCTCAAGCTTGTGTCTGACATTTTATATTAAAAATTGTTGCGATTATTATCGAAATTAATTAGATCTCGGACTCACCCCAATGCGGTGAATATTCCACAACAGTGTTGCATAGAAACGAATAACATAACGTCGTATGACACTGAGATTGTCAAACAAAAATACCCGGTTACGAAAAGGTAGAAGGTGATGTAAAAATAATATTTTTGAACGTCCAGATAATAAATATATATGGGAACTGGAAATTGTCCGGGCTCGGAACCGTTGTACAGCACGATATCGATGATCTTCGGCACAACCGGTTGGGTCAAATACGCACAGATGAACGAATAACACCCACCTGCACACAAAATTTATTCATAATTTTTATGTTATCTTAGTACTGTACGTTACGCTAGAAAGACACTAGGGTCTTTCGCATCCCGGAAAACCATTGATCAAGTTTGAAATGAAAAAATTTAAAGAAAACGAAAAAATATATAAATTACATTGTCTCGGTGTTTTCATTTTTCTTATCTCTAGAACTCTTTGATAAATACTTCGTTCGCATCCGAAAGACCCAAGGTCGTGCGATTAACGCTTTAATGGCACAACATTTATGGCACGTTACAATTTAACGAGTAAAAAGTTGTTGGGCAAACACCCTGGAATAACCCATTTTGAGATCACTTTTGACCTATTTATGTAGGTTTATTTTTTAGCCCGCGTGGAAAAAAGTCTTAGCGAGAATCTTATCGAGACTAACCAAGCGTCTTTTCAAGGGTCTCCTTGCGCGGCAAAAAAGTCTTAGCGAGACTCTTGGCGAAAGTCCCAGGGAGACGCTGGCCAAGCGTCTTGCCAAGCATTCTGATAAAATTAACGGATATGCTTCGCACCGGAATTCTTTATAAGAATTTACTCTGCAGTCTCGGAAAGAGTCTTGTCAAGACTCCCGGTGCGTATCATATCTGTTATTCTTGTCAAGAGTCTCATAAGACACTTGGTCAACGTCTCTTCGAAACTTTCGCCAAGAGTCTTATAAAACGCTTGCTAAGACTTTCGCTAAGACTTTTTCCCCCGGGGGAGGCCAGTTTGCAACCAGAGAATATTTTGTTACATGGCAACGATTCCAATTGAACTTCAAGTACACTAGGACCTCGATTTTTGCGCCCTCGATTTCCTGAACACTTTCCCCCACGGAGCGAATACCGATCGGTGCGACCTGTGGAGAGGGAAGCTACGGGCCATGCTCGACAGTTAGTATGGGCGCCCTCGCGGACCTCCCAACCGTGACTTATGGTTGGCCCCAACCCCAATTCCAATTCTTAAGCTACAATATCGATGGTTGATTTGTGGTTGATTGTTCAAAACCGACCATAAACCAACCATTTTTGACAACCAACTATGCCCTGGTTGGCTTATGATTAGGTTTGAAAAATCGACTAAAAATCGACCGTTACCATTCTTGGCTGAAAGTCGGAATTAGGGTTGTTTTCTAATATCCAACCGTTAATCAACCTTTCATCGCATTTAAAGAATAGTTGGCTTATAGTTCATTCACAAAAACCAACCCTAAATTAACCTTCAGAAAGTTGGAATATTGGTTGGTTTCGTGCACCAGTTGACCTGTTGGTTTTTGGGTTGGTTTCAGGTTGGGCGGAACGCGAGTGCGGGGCATGCACCACCTCGATTTTGTTTAGTGTGATGCTGAGCCGGTCTCCCGGCTGTGAACGAAATCGAAGTCCGAGTGTATACGAATAAAAATATTCTACTGGTTTTTAACGGTGTTTATCCTTTTCCACGGTGTAGATCCTTTTTCCAGCAAACGTCAACGAATTAAGTGAACACGTCACACAACGACTTTTCTACTTTTTGAACTAAAAATCACAGGTGTCATAAAGCAACGAATAAGGTTTTTTTTAAAAAGAATTTCTAATAATTTTTTCCCTACATGAATTCCGAAATACATGAGCTTAAAATCGGGTCAATTAGCATGAGCTGCATATGGTGTTTTTTTAAATATATATTTCCAGACTACTGTATTAATTTTTTGTTGTTGCTAAAATAACATTACAACATTATTAGGGCATTAAAAAAGTAAAATCGAGTTGTGCCCATAGATTATCGAAGATATTACGAGTTGAAGGAGCTTCGAACTTGTATACGAATAGATATCTACCATGGTCCCAACCATGGCTAGCAACATGCCCCCCACCATTAAGAAACGGCGATCTGTAACGTATTTGGTTCATAGGGGAATAAGAACCAAATTCACAGGATATCACTGGAGGAGGAGGAGGAGGGGGTTTTAGGGGTGAACCGACCTATGTATATGTTCATATGCTTTCTGCATTCTTCTGCGTATTCGTGAAGTACGTTAACTTCTGGTTCTCCGGCCCACACAGTCCAATCCTCGCGGATACGATTCAGCAGCTTCAACATCTGTGTGCTCAAAATAATGTTGATTATGCAATTTTCGTAAAAATGAACTGACCTTATCTGTGTTCCACATAGTATTGATATGCTTTGACACGCAAAATAAGGCGATGAGCGTTATCGAAATGCGATCGAGAAGGATATCCCAATCTTTGCGATATCTTATAAAAGTCATTGTCATAATGATGAATTGACCGCTGTTGAAAATGACTCCAAGAGCGCAAAAGCCGTATCTAACACGGGTACTTAGGTATGGCCATTGAATGCCGGTGATCATTAAGATTTTAGTTGTTCTATAATACCGGTGGTGAAAAAAATCATTTTTTCCTTGAACCATCACGAATGAATGCTTCAGAGCGACTGTTGCTGAAATCCACTGTGCAACTTTGGCCTTTCACGTGTATTATTTTTTTCTCTCTTTATGGATTTACCGGGCAATTATTATGTCGTGTATATGCGGACGTTTAAATTGCGCGTCTATGTCGGCGATGAGTGACAGCGGTTCGAAGGCACCCTACTCCATAGGCCTCGTACACCCCACCACTCAGCCCACTGAGCTGCGCAGTAGTAACCTTGCGATACACTGTACAACCTGGGGAACCCCGAGTTTGCGTAGATGTTCTTCCACGGCGATGTTCTTGCAATTACTCGGTCTCATGTCGGACCCAAAACATAGAAGAATATTGACCTTATCTTGTACTGAAATGTGCAGAAATTTTCAATGAGTGTCCACACAAACGTTGCATAAGAAAATGGAGAAAAAACGAGACGCGGATAAATAAATTTAAGCAAAAACATCGAAATCATTGTAATCGCGTGCAAACGGTCGAGTTTCGAGATTACTGTTCGACCTACAGTGTATACAGAATAAAAATAATTCTACGATGAGAGAAGCAATATCACGTCGATACGAGATGCGCCACTGAACTAGGTGACGTATAAAAGAAAAAGTTTAACCTTCTTCCAATAGCATTAAAAATGGATACACAATAAGAGTCCGGCTTTCTGACTATTTTTGTCTGCTGGCAGCGTGTGCCGCCTATGATAATAAGCCAATGGTCCGGGAATTGATATGGTAAGACACATGTATTGTATTGTATTGTGTGGTTACACCGATTCCCTAAGGGTCTCCTAAGGGACCCTTCACTTCTCTCTTTCCTCCTTCCTTATCCGTTGTCACCGGTTCGATTCTTGGGTCCGGAGCTTCGTCGCGCCTCATCAGGTGTCACTAGTCTCGGACATACGGGTATAGTCGTAGTTCGTGCGTCCTATCTCCGGAGCTACGTCGTCGTCCGTTTTCCTTTCACCCACGGGACTTCAGTCTCGGGAATCGAACCCGTGACACTTTACAGCCTTTCGGTTTTCCATACCCAAGCACTGGTTTCCTCTGGACCTACTTATTACAGCGGGTTCCGAACCACTTTTTCGCACTTTTTTTTAAAATGAGATGTTCATTGTTTTTATACAAGGCAGAGTAATGTTTCGATGGCTACAACAAACTTTCAACAAGAGCCAATATTAGATCTAAGTTATATGCAAGCATGTCTACCAGCTTGTAGAACTCGCTTTGAAATCAGATATGTTCCTTAGGAACGCTTTCCGGATCAGGTTCCGTAACGAGGAGTAGGGTCGTGTGATACAAAAAATGTAATTGTGCACTGACAGGCGCAAGATGTTGCGGCCGGGAAAAAAATACTTTGGGAAGGAAAAACCCCATGCAGCGATATCATATGTCGGTAACAAAAGAAACACAATAAAAACTTAATGCTATAACCTAACCTATAACTTATATATATATACATGTGCATTATTATATATATGTACATGTGCGGTGCGGTTTAAAATTCCGACACCTTTTTAGTATGTTTATTGCTGTTGCAACTGTCGACCTTGGCGGGGTCGGTTATTTCTGGCTATCTGCCTATGGTGATCGGACCTCCTATCGCAGAGCTCTGACATATTAGTACACGTGATGTCTAACCACGAGTATTTTTCGAAGTTCAGGCGGTGGAAGTCGACGTAGTCGCATTGGGGTATGGCAGTTGATCCTGCGAACCGATTTGGGTTTTGCTCGTAATCATTATGACTTAACGATATTCTTAAGTCGGTTTTGTTTCTCCTCCAATGATGTATAATTGGGATGTTATTGGTATTCTGAATTAAGCCGTGTTGGTCACAAAGGATAAAAACTTGAGGCGTAGGGTAGCCCAAACGCATTTGTCGGTCGGATAGTAAGCGATCCTGGTTCCGGAGTGCTTGTACAATTATATTGTCAACTAACGGAATATTGGCGAAATAGTCTCTTGTGAGTTTTATCATAAAGTTGTCAATTCGGGGTATGTTTGAGATATCATAAATCGTTTTGTTGTTTACATAGTGTCGAAACTCCGAATGCTGTGATCTATTTATATAAAGGCATTTCCTCAGGCAGTTACGTTCGAATACTCTGATTTTTTCCATAACCGAGTGGCCCGTGTTCCACCATATGGGCGCTGCGTACGAGATTATTGGTCTAACTAGCATCATGTATAGAATAATTTTTGTACGCTTAGAGAGGTGCTTATTATAAAAAATTGCATTGTTGGCTAGAAGTGCTTTACGTGCTTTAGCTGGGTTTATGGGTGAATATTGCCCCGTAGCAAATAATCTAAATGTACTCCTAAATACTTCAGTTTTTTTGTGAGGTGGTAGCCTTATTATTGGTGCCTGGCACCGTGGTCTCATTCTGGAAATCACCGCTACCCCTCTTAGTTTGCCAGGAGAGATAGTGCAGGGGCTTCCGAAATAGTATAGTTTCGCATTTGCCTGGGTTAAGGCGTAAATTCCAGGACATATATAGTATTTGTTTACTTTTTCGACGATGCATTCGAGCTTATCTTGCACCGTCGTTACTCGGTTGCCTTTGGTGTAAATGATCAGGTCATCTACGAATGCGATCGCCGAGGAATCAGTATTATTATTGAGACCAAATAGATGCAGTATGTCGCAGGTGAAAATATTAAATAATAGGGGTGAGTTCACAGTTCCTTGCTGCAATCCATCATTAATGTAGAAATGTTCTGATGAGTAGGAGTTACCGTTCCATGTGACGAACGTTTTGTTTGAGATCATATCCCAGACTGTGAATATGAGGCAGACCGGGAAGTTTTTCTTTTTTAATTTAAAGAGCAGTCCGTTTAGCCAGACCGAGTTGAAGGCCTTCTCTAGGTCCAGTAGCGCCGCCCCAACTAGCTGGCTATTGCCAATTTGTAAGTTGACATCCGATAGCAGCTTGTGAAGCGCGTGGGTGGTAGAATGTCTATGCTTAAATCCGAATTGCATATCAGGAATTATGTTATTATTTGTGCAGAAAGCCGTTAGCTTAGCATTTATGACAGCTTCGTAAGCTTTACTAATACTCACGGTGAGGCTTATAGGTCGGTAGCTCGAGGGATCATTTGAGTTTTTATTTTTTTCTAAGATCGGCAAAACTTTGGCTCGCTTCCATACTTGCGGGAAATAATACCAATTTAGCGCGTTATCGAACAAAATGGCGTACGCACGTATTAAGCACGCAGGGAGATGTTTCAGAACAATCAGCGGAATTTCGTCGAGACCGCAGGAAGTCTTGTTCGGGAGGTGTCTAAGGATCTTTGCGATTGCCTGTGCATTGCATAAAAAGTTAGCGGGCGGGGTTCGCGACACGGTCCGGATGATCTGTTGCCATCGGAGAAAGTTGTGTATGTCATACTGTTCTCTCGGGTTGAGATAAAATTGTTTACGATTTGTTCTGCTGCAGTATCCACTATATGTTTGAGTCTCATACCTGTATTTATATGTCTGGGAGAGTTTATTGATTCGTAAAAAGCGCCTAGTATGTTAAGTTTATCACGAGTGGACCCGAAAAAATGCTTCCCATTCTCCGTATGCGCATTGTCAACGTTACACTTGCTTCTCAGGATTAATCTCTGGTTTTCCTGTTCGATATGCATAGTATCTATTTTTAGGGGTTCTTTAGGTCTTAGCATCCAGTTTACTTGCGGAAAGAACGAGTCAGAGTCGCGATAGTTAATTTCCTTTAGCTGTTTCGTCCAGAATTTGTCGGTTGCTGTACGGAAAGCTGCTCTTAGGGCCTCTCTCGTGATTTTTAAAGTATTTATTGTCAGTTGCGTTAGTTCCCGTCGAGCTGTGGGGTCAGTATCGTGCAGTGTGTGCAGTAGTGAAACAAGGTATGCTTTATCTTTTTGTAGTTTTTTGATTCTGGGGGTTACGTATTTAAGTACACTATCATTACTTTGATATGTGGGAACTGTGCTTTCTATTGTTTCGGTTATTAGTTTGCAAATCGCATCTATATTGCGGTCAATTTCATCAATATTTAAGTTACGATTATCAGGGATGATTGTTGAATATGACTCCTCGAGCTTTTCCGTGAATCTCACCCAATTTGTCGCTTTATAATTAAACCTGGAGCGGGCCTCCGAGCGGTCTGGGTGTAGGGTTCAGCTTAACACATGGTTTCTGTTAAGCTGGAACTCAAGAGAGATTGCAGCGTGGTCGCTATCGTATAGAAGAGTTTTAAGTTTGTCGTTGTCACAATTGAGCACGGTTAATCTCGAGTCCAGGAGGCAGATATCTAGGTATGTGTGGGCAGGTTTGTACGTGGGCTGCGCCGGGGTTAGAATTTTCATTTTACATTCTACTTCATGGTTCATTTCCCATTGGGCTAAATATCTGCCTCTTTGGTTGATGCCTTGATCTCCTCATACTTTGCGTCTTGCGTTCAAGTCGCCCGTAATTACGTAGTATGTATTAGCTCGGTGCAATTTTAGCTTATCGAATAGATTGTCAAGCTCGTTAATAAAAAGGGATCTATTATCATTAGTAGCGTATGCACTCACTATGAATAGACTTTTAGCACCAGTTAACGTCAGATTAATTATTGTATACTCTAGGATACTATTGTTGAAAGAAGAGGGATAGCTAATTACTTCAAACGGGATGTTTTTTTTTAATGAGGACTGCGGTTCCGCCTCCTTGCTGCAAGTTCAGCCTGTCGGTGCGAACAATGGTGTACGTAGAAAAACTTACTTTGTATTTACTGCTAAGTTTAGTCTCGGATAGTAGGATGATATCATGATTATACTTTTTGGTGAATTCTAATAGCTCGTATCTACGGTAGTTCGCAATAAACGAATTGACGTTTACTGCGGCTAAACTTATGTTACTAAGATTCTCGGTTCTATTGGCCATTATTCCTGGAAGAGAGAGTTGTAAATAAAATAATTTTAGCAGTATTAGCAGCGACTTGGGATGAGATCGCTTTGAGCTGTGCCGAGATGATCGCTGTAATATCATTTTTGAATGCGTCGACCCAGCTGGGCTGCTTAGTCCGTGATGGTTGAGGGCCCGGAAGGTTCCAAGTAGATGGGCGAGCAGTACTCGGTGTCCTCGTGGCTCTCATTTGTGGAGTTACTCGTGGAGTTGTGGACGCCGTCGCCGTGGAGGTCGCCTGAGCGAAGGACAATCTATCGGTGACGGTTGTGGCAATTCGGTTGACTCTCTGCTGGGTACCTTGATGCTGATCTTGCTTTTGTTTTTTTTTTTTAACTCGAGAGCCATTTTTATATACGGACAACCTCGATACGACACAGGGTGTCCAGACTGCTCGCAATTTGCGCACTTCAACAGGCTCTTATCTGCTATGCCCTCGATGTCACATTTCCCCGGGTCGTGTGACTTTGCGCATTTCACGTATCGGAACTGGAGATGGCAATTTTTGCTTGCGTGGCCTATTCTCTGGCATCTTCTACACTGGAACAGGCTCGTTTTGCGGAACCGCTCCCAGGTGATGCGTTGGTAGGCGAGTTTCCTCACCTTTAGAAGATCCGTAGGGCTCGCGTTGGACAGCTGCACTAGGTGGTGATGAAGCTCAGGATGAATTTTGTCGAAGATATATTCATGGACGTCCAGTATATTTACATCCGGGAGGTTGAGGTCGAGCAGCTCCTTTTTTATGTCGGCTACCTCAAAGGAGCCACGAATGCCTTTTATAACAAAAGTTTTTGGTTTTTCGCTCCTCGGGGTGTACGTGTAAAAAATATTTTTTTTCGCCTTCAGCGACTCGATGACTTGTTTGTAGTGTTTCATTTGTTTGATGAACATTGTGTGGTTCTGATTTTTTTTACTACTAGTATGTCAAAGTCCTCTTTGGTCATGTTCGCGTTTATCGTGATTTCGATTAGTGCCTCGAACGTGGACGCCGAAACATATATGGGTGGTGGTTTTTCACTTCCTTTTTTATCTTGAGCCTTGGGGGTTTCCATCTGCGAGGGATCGTCTTCGTCCATCTTACTGTCTTCCGAGAGCGGATTATATTTATTATCGTCGGTCGGTATGGTAGCTGCTTGGGTCTTCTGGATGCAGCGTCGGGATTTGCGTGGGTTTTTTTTGGCACTTCCCAACCATCGGTCGGTAATTTTGGCAGGCCAGTTCCGCTCGGTCCGTGGGGATCTGAAGGAGGAGATGAGGAATTTTTCCTCTTGCGTGCTACGTCGATGTTAGGCCCAGCATTCCTCTGGTGAACTGGATTGCCGATCTCCTTTTTTGTTTGTTTATAGAGGCGATCGAGTTGCCCCGAAGTTAATGTAGGGTATTGTCGTTCTCTTGAGCGAGATGAGGCCTGTGCGGGCGGGGCCTTAGCTTGTCTGCTGGTAGGCGTCGTGCCTAGCTTGGCGTTGTCCGCCATTTTATCTTCTGCCGCACGCAGCTAACCTCGTTACGATATTCGGTTAACTGTTATTGCCAAAAAAAGCACACATACAAGACTCGATACACTTTCTGAGACCGCGCTAGCCGCCACGGCTCACACCTGTAATGCTGCTATACTTCTAACGTACTTTTAAGCTGTCTAGTGCAGACAAAGAGTAACGGACGCACAGAGCGATCCGCACGCACTCACTGCCCACGCGAGACTCCGCTCCGATCCACGCGGCCACGTCACCCTGGTAAGACACATGTAAGTAACTATATTAAAGAAAAATTTGAGGTACGCATTTTTTTCAATTTAATGTTTAGTCTTTGTATGTTTACTAACAGATTGTTAGGGCTCAGGCGCTTCAGACCTTCACTATGGACTATGAAATTTTTATTTCCGGAAATGTACCAGAAATAAGTCACTTCCGGTTCGAAAATCTAACTTTCCGACTGGAAGTGACGTCATACCGGAAATACCTCACGTCCAATTTGAAAATCTTATTTTCCAAACGGACATGCGTCACTTCTGAATCGAAAATCTAACTTTGCGTCCGGAAGTGATGTCACACCGAAAATGTGTCACTTCTAGCTTGAAAATCTCACATTTTGACTGGATGTAAGGTCATACCGGAAATACATCAGACATCACTTCCTGTTTGAAAATTACATTTTTCAATTGGAAGTGATGTTATACTAAAAATACGTCACTTCCGGTTTGAAACTCTCATTATTCGGCCGGACGTGACGTCATACCGGAAATACGTCACTTTTCGACCGAAAGTGACAACATATCGGAAATATGTCACTATTTATTTGAAATTTCCATTTTTCGACCGGAACTATTTCTTGTTATGCAACCAAACGATCTCTTCCGTCTAAGATCGCCCCTCCTTCCTGCCTTCCCGCGACCGTGACTCAGTCCCTAACTTCTAATGTCGCCAGGGACCGGGGAGCGGATCAGCAGATCGTTTCCCGTTTCCCGAAGAGTCGCTGGACGCGGTCGCGGAGCCGTTGTCCGTTGTCCTCCTCTAGCGACTCCCTTTGGTCCGTTTACCCCGTGGGCAGAGTGCGGAGTCTTCGACCCGTTACCCGTTTCCCCCAGACGGTGCCTCCGGGTTGCCCTATGCTACGGCTTGTCGTGAAGTCACGGTCCTGGTTCGCCGAACCGGTTGCTGCTTGGCCCTTAGCTCTAAACGGGAAAGAAAGGAGGCGAGCGCCAATGATAAATCACGTCTATCAAGTCTACTCTTTATTTAGATACACTGGACGAGTCACCGGTTCCTCCTTATCGTCCGTTCAGCTCGAGCTTCCCGGACCCACTGCCGGATTCGCTCCTCGCTTCTAGGTCCCTGGCTCGTCGCTCCATGGGTCCGCGGGTGGGGAGGGCCGGTCCGTGGTGGTGGTCGTCGATGTCCTCCCTGGTAGGGGAAAGTCCGTGCGCTAGGCTGTGTGGTGGCGCGCCCGTTTGAACCGTTGCAGTAATGACATATTTCTACGACAATCCTTCGCTAAAACTTTGTTATATCGAACGCAGAATGGTCAAGTACGACACGGCTGTCTTCAATAACCGGAACACAACAATCATCGCTAGGTTTTTCGGATGAGATTTTGTGGGCTACCACAGTATTTATACATAACGCTAATGAAAACTAAACGACAGCTCTTACCATTGTGAAACTTTCCAAGGCTATATTAACGGAAATAACAATTTTTCCGGCTGTCTGTTGGCAAGGTACGTTGCAACGCACCGTCATCATCAGCAGGAGCTTTTGAACTTTCAACGACATGGTGTACCACTGGCTATTTTGCCTGTAATAAGTTTTCAGACGATATCATCCCCACCGATTCCTTGATCGTTCACTCACACGTAATAGTGAATATTGATATTGTGATCCCTTAAGGTAGCGATGTCAGTACGCCAGAGTCATAGACACTAGCGACTATCGTTTTGATGGATACATTTTTGTTTAACCCTTCTGAGCCTTTTGGTTCATAATAAAAATAACGTGATTAATTATGAGGACATGTTAGCTAACATAACTCGAAAATTGTTAAGTTTATAATTTACAAGATATTATTTATAAGGCAGTTTTGACTTTATTTTGACTCGATTGCTATTGGCTCTGTAAATAAATGATACACTGTGGCAAGGCCGCATTATCGATAGGCTACCCGTACGTCTCATACGGCCGCTTCGTTAAGGTATCTTAAGGAGGAACGGTGTGCTCTGCGAAAGTAGACACGATGCGTCAAGACCTGTTTTTCCCAACTCCTCCAAGCCGTTGGATTCCGCACAGTATATCGTAACGAGCATTCCGAATCTGTTTCCGGATACATTGTTACACGTGTTTGGCTTCGTTGATTGTTTTATTTATCGACAGTTGTTAGATATTTTTACCCATGTAAATATCAAGGTTTGCGATAAATATATTAATTTTGTCGTTATGTTTTTATTTGTCAATTGATATAAATTTTTCGTGTATTTCACTGGATTCTGGGAAATTTCATTTGTATCTACGTCACTCATCGTACGAGGAGTGCCGCAGATAACGGGACATCGCGAACGTATACATGCGCGATTTTTCACGTAAAACTGTGGGGTTTCTTTTAGAGCTTATGGATGTTTTCAGTTTTTTCATGGACTCATCCATAGATGTTCAAAAAAGCTTTGTTGGATGATTGCCGATAAGCATTTGATCGAAGAGGTCGCAAAGTTTGTACGTAATAAACCTGACAACTTCTGCAAGTAACCGTCGTCCACACAAGAAAATCGGGGAGCCGAGGAGAAGAAAAATGCAATACATTCGGCTATGCTTTCTCGTGAAAGCTAACGTCAATCCGATGACTCGCAAATTGACAACACAGCGAATAATGTTCGTCTCAATGTCAACGAAGAACGCAAAAAGGTGTTCAAATTGGTGAAAACGTTTGTTCTGAAAGAGAACCAGGAAAATAACGATTTAAACGGAAGCCAAATATCAGCGCAAAATTTTGATGTCTAGGTTTCAGTACTAGAGCTTTACCAGGAAGACAGTTTGCCGCGATCGCACACTTACAGTGCAGAAATTAAATGTGCAGCTTGCTCACATTATGTTACACTCACGAAGTGCGTTCGAGCAGGAGAACGTTCTGCCAGATCTGCCAAATCTGCCAGAAATTAAATGTGCAGCTTGCTCATATTGTCATACTCACGAAGTGCGTTTGAACAGGAGAACGTTCTGCTAGATCTGCCAGATTTGCAGACTCATTCGATCAAGAAGACGGCAGGAGCGAAAAACGTCAAGAGAAAGAAAACATCGATATTACAAAAGATCCAGACTTCAGTGAAGTGGTAGCAGATTAATCAATCGTCATTGACGAGGGATCTGCTACTTATTTGGATCCTGACATCTTCACCGCACACAGCTTTTCTTACCGCGATAAATTCGGCAATTATCCACGAACCAAGACCGAAATTTTCTTCGCCAGACTTTTCATTCATACGAAGTACGTGTATTACTTATGTCCTGTGTTGAGTCAAAATTTATTTCTGTTTGTCGAATCAGCTTATGGGGCAACTCAAGTTGCTAGCACATCTGGCACAGCAAACGACACGTCTGTTCTCAGCTCGGTTGTCGGTGTATCGCTCAATCTTTTAGTGGACGAAAGATTCGGCGTGGGTACCGAACAGCTAATCTTGGCAGAAAGTCAACAGTGTTTCAACACTTTCAGGATCAGAAATCATCTCAAACCCACACGAGATCATCGCGCAAAATGAGGAAAACGGTTTTATCGGTAGAATCAGGTCAGTGGCGCATGACCTCATTGTTCCCGATTATGGATAAGGTACAAACGAAAAAATGAAGACTTGAGCAATGCTTTGACATATTTCATGCAAAAGCCTTCTGCTACCGAGGCAGTGACAAGCTGTACGAGCCATGTGGAGGTATCGCAAATGAATTTCTTGGCTAAACTCGTTCAGACTTCGTACAAACACAGTGGTAAGAAAAATAAGAGGTAATACGTATGATGAGGCTATGAAACTTTTCAGAACAAACGTATTTACTAGAGGCGCTAAAATGCTGTACTTATGAAACTTTGTATGTTCACTGTGTCGGTGATAGCATATATGCATATATGCTCTTGTGCGAGAACAACCTTGGTAATTCACCAGTTACATGTTGATGCGAGGAGTTGATGAAAAAAAATCGCCGAGCATCTAATGATCTTGTGTGATAACGATTCAGCTAATTCGACAGTTGCCCGTCGATGCGAGGATCTGGGAAAAAAATGATAATCACCGAGTATATTTGCTCTTGTTTGATAACGATCCTGTTAAATCGATAGTCACCTGTCGATTCGTCGGTATATTATTTATGCACGATGTCACCAACAAAGTCGCCGACCGTAGGTACTCTTGTGTGACGATCCCGCTAATTCGGCAGTCAGCTGCCGATACATGGATATATTTTCGCAAGACGTCGCGTGAATAGTCGCCGAGTATATATGCTCTTGTGCGAGGGATAGGGTATCGAGAATTTAAGGGACTGCTGGAGCTGTTTTTTTCTCCTTTTGCTTCCTCATAGAGGAAGCTTTGTTATGGTGAAAAAAAAAAATTTCGAGATTTTAATGAAAACGTGTTCAGAATGTTCCAAAACATCGAAAA
>JAPYZC010002447.1:0-17227 GCA_030522665.1 Ichneumoninae sp. A BG-2022a
AAATTCATACGTATTCAGAAAAATAAACGAATCATTTTCATTTAAAAAAAAGTTTTGTTGCCGGGTAATTTGTTAACCAATTAATTTTTTGATGAATTTTTTAATAACATTTTGCAATTATTATCATGCAAAATTAAACTTCTCAGTACCTTAAGTATACATGATTTTTTTTGAGATTTTTACACTTACTTACTTGTAATTTTCTCTTATTGTCGTCGAACTTATGCGAAGTCAGCGCCCAGCGAGACTCCCTCCTTAACTGTATGCCTTGCTCTCGTTCTCTCTCCGACTCGCCTCCAAAAATCGATCTCTGATAGTTTCTTCGTTCCTGCGATGTCTCTCGCGACTGTCGCTATTCGTTCGCCGTGAAAGCTCGGTGAAACATCCGGTTACAAGGAATCCTGATATAGAAAAGGAAATGCAATATAGCAAAGTCTCGAGCGGTTGAAATTCCTCCTATAAATAAACTTCGAGAGCTAACAACCCGTCGAGATTGGCAATATCGAAGCAGCCACCGGCCGACGATGTTTTCTCGTAGTTTTTTTTTATGTCATTTTTGAAATGTAATTTGCAGTTTCACCGAAATTCCATTTGAGACGAAAACTCTTCGGGTAACTTGACTAGATTGCAAGTACTCACGGGTAATAATGCAAATATACACCTGTATGTATAACTATATATCGTGAGTTAACAAAACTATTCTTGTCGTTTACTAAGTTCGCATGTACGCGAACATTCTCTCTCGAACTTATCCATATTATAACAATTTCAAGGGGGCAAACTTTGCCTCGGTGTTCAACCGCAAAAGTTCGAAGCTTTCCGTGTTCCTCGGTTGGATTTCAAACGCGTGTGCTCAACGTATCAAAATGTTTGTGTAACAGTCGGTTTTCGGTATGATCGCCATGTGTTAAAAGTAAGTTTCCCGTATAGTTTTAGAGGTTTAACGTGAACACGCGCGAGATGGACGAATACTTACTTTCTTAACTCCGAGCCGCGGGCAAATCGAAGGAATAAGAAATAAATTGCCCGTCACGACAAACATAACACACCGTTTGTCGAGCCGCACACATTATTAACCCATAAATATTAGTTTCTCTGTTTATTGCCTTTTTCTTTCCAATTTCTTGAATTGACTTTACTCAACCTGCCGCGCGTATATTTATTTAATTTCATGAAAACTCGAAGCCACGTCGATCGACTGACTCAACGCTACGATAGAATTATTTGTTACCTTATAATTTTTGTCAAGGCGAATCCATAGATCACCAGCTCAATGATGAAGTTGCCGACCGAGTAAGCTTTATCCCAAAATACAGTACAGTAAAATGGATCGCAGTGTCGACAGCAAGCACGTGTTTTTATAACCAGCTACCTTTTTTCAAAAAAGTGCATACATAAGCACTCGGGGTAAGATTGTCTTACAGTAAATCTACTCGCGCTAAAACTTGTGCAGTCAGAAATCGTCCGATAATTATAATGGAGCAACACCGCGCGGATAATAATTGGAATAAACAATTCGCAAGAGAGTTCTTTTTTATATTAATAGAAAGGCTAATCGTTTTGCTCTTTCCTCGTAATATACACACGGTATAACGTTAGAGTCGGTAACGTGTATGTACATACATACAAATCGTAAAACCTCCCGGTGACGGCAGCAGCACCCACCACCACAGAGCGACACACAGTGAATGTGTAGCGAAATAGATTGAATAGCGTTCTAAATATAGATCTTATCGATCCAGGTAGCGCGCGAGCGCCTACCTGTAGCATGTATACAATTCACGTTTCGCGCCCATCGTCGACCGTCGTCGCTGCCGTCTTCTGCACTCGTGGGAATCTGCATACACAATGTGTGTCCTTTAACATCGGACCTATATGTGCCGTGAAACGATCACAAAAAAAAAGATAATTATAATGGTCGATAGAAAGTATCAAGAATCTACAAAACAAAATAATACATTTTTGTCTTTGTGTCAAATCGATTCTTCAATTCTGCCACGACTCCGATTTTTATTCTCTCTCGTGTGCAATGCATACTGGTAACTCATAATTCGTTATTATCATTGAGCGCAACGAACGGAAATACAAAGATCATAAAGTACGAATCAAAAATGGTAACATGCATAACTTGGAGTCCCTGAAATTATTTCTTACTTTGCCAACTCCGTGATTCATTGTAAACTCGCTCCGTGTACACCGAAGCGAGTTTAACGAGCTTTTTCACAATATCCCTGTCAACGATATTCACGATCATACATCCTGCCGGCCCGTACAGCGCTGTGTGTGTAACGTATCGCGCGTTAATAATCCATTAACGTTTGTAACAACGAACAGTGAACAATACTTATTCGTTAGCGACTAACGACGTTACACCCTGCAATTATAATTGGGTGGACAATATTTTGGACGCTTATTTTTTGTTGTTTTTTAATTTTTTGTACAGTCTGCACACATCGTCGTTAGAGCTAATACATATGTGTAATACGATAATGGTCGGATGGTCTCGAGTTACCTATGAGTGATAGTCCACTATACCGCGAGGTACCTCTAACGTTCGCATAAGAATTCGTATTTATGTAATTGGATGGATAGGGCTTAGGGTTTTCATAGGGCTTGAGCCATCGTACAAGTATCTCTATAGTATCCTCAGTATAGCTCTTATACACACGCGGTATACTGTTACATGGTAGAATATGTGCTTCGCGTCGTGGGACACTATTAAAATGCCACCCCCTTCCTACCCCTCGGTATCTTTTACCGAACGGCACGGGTAATACTTGTACAAGCAACCGGCAGCCGCTTGCTGCACATACTCGTGGTAACTGTTTATTCGGAAGCCGTTCAACGTATGTCACGAGAATATAATGTTATACGGTCACTTTGTAAAATCAACTCGTCTCACGCAGAATGCCTTCGCTACAGCCGATGAGAGGATTTTTTATTTTTATTTTTTTCAAGCGTAGGTGCCATTAGCCCTCGAGGTGAAATGTGATTGAGCATCGGATATTTATGTACCGTTATTATCGATTTCCGTTATAAAGTTGCCGCCGGCAGATCATAGCTCGCATCTTTCGATTCAATTAATTGAACGCAACAGCGAGGAATGAGCTTTTTCGCCGCAACGAGATACAATAACGTTGATATTTTTATGGCGGAAAAAAATAAATCCCTCACCGCCAACGGATTTGCCCGCGACACGCGATCAATTTATTAATAAAATAATTTTTCTATCCGTTCATGATTTAAATCCATGGTACGCAGTGAAAAAAAGCGATTGTGCAGTTGAAAATTATCGGTTGTCGTCTCCACAGTCGTATCCAGTTTTGGTCGTTAATTTTACTGACAAAACATTGTCAATGACACGACAAGAACAAGTTTGTTTATGACAAATGACTTTTTGTCAGCCCTGCGATTTTACCATTTTTTGTTCTTCTTTATTTATTGTGCAATGTTCTAAATGAGCCTGCCAGTGACATTGACAGCTGTGAATGGTACACAACACAGTGGTTTTATGCTATAATGGAAAATTGCTTGGAAAAGAGGTTCTTGCTCGTTTTAGTTTGGCTATTTAAAGTTAACTTTAATATTCACACAGAGATATTCGTGCCTCGGTCGCTCGCGCATTATTATCTCACAATCGAGTTAAACGAGCTGTTCCATTTCAATTTTACCACTGTACCACTGAATGGCGGGTATTATTAATTTAAATTCAAAGTTTGTAGACGGGAAAGTTTTTGGGTGGTTCAAGATTGCCGATAGACGAAAGCACACGAAATAGCTTGTCTACAGATATGCAGTGTACATAAACTTTATGTCTGTTTATTCCATTGCATTAAACAACTAGCGTCGGATTGGCTCTATTTTGTCGAGAACAGATCTAGTACTTCGAGAGTACCACTCGGAGAAATAAAACAACTCTAATTGGTTGGAAATTGTAATACTCAATCAGGCATTGATTGCGATTGGAGATTCGAGATAGATAATTGTCGTATCGCTGTCAAAGCCCATCGGGCACCGAGTTTAGATTACTTTAAACAGTTTGTATACACAGATAGGGAAGGGCGGGGCAAAACGTGAATGCTGGGAAATAAAGGCACGAAAAATGAATTCCACTATTTACTTACAAATATATATATAATAATTATTTCGATGATCGTACAAAATTTGCGGTTGTGGGCCAAAAGGGGAGACCTCACAATTTTTTTATTTGCCCTGATTTAGGAGGTGTTTCCATGAATATTTGGAATTTTTTTTTTTGGCAGTCCATTTTGCCCCGTGTCTGCAGTTTCCGGCTCGCCGATCTTGCTTCGGTATCCCCCATGTGCAGAGAGGAGGGCATTGCCGGGGTGAGCACATTGCACGCGATTGGATCGCTTCGGATGTTTCACTTTGACTCTGGCGAGGCCGCAAAAGATACAAACGTGGCCACATGCTACTAAAATCCGTAGCACTGCGTCGATATATTATCCATTTACAAACGTATGACACATCTATGTTGTGTTATAAGGAGCCAAAGTTGTCGACTAACAGAAATGGCTACACATAGGTATTAATGCGACCCGCGCGGCCCCTCCCGCTTATTCCAACCACCCTGTGACCGTACAGTTCTCATATTCACAAATGAAAGTTATAACAATACCGTTTGACGTAATACGGCAACAGAGATCACGTGTCCATAACGCCACGATACTGTGAAAAGTTGAGAATGACGCACAATAATAAGTGTGAAGAAAAGTTAGTTTAACCGCGCAAAGCTATATGCGATTGAAGTTGCTAACGAAAATTGCTTGACTATTTCAATGGGTATGCACTATATGGTGAAGCTAAGAAATAAACGATAAAATTGCATGGCCACCTAATCTAGGGGAGTATTCGTTAATATAATCCGTACATCAATTGATCAGCCGTCGGAAACGATGAAGGCCCCATTTTCCGACCGGAAGTGACGTATTTCCGGATTGTACGCGAGATGTACGTCGCGATTGTATGATTCAGCCTGTTACTTCAAATCATCTGGTATCTCATTATCGCTGAATTTAACGAGATATCCGTGTTCAATCTATCGAGTTAATTAAATTATAAAAAAAAAATTCACTGTCGATAAATGATTAATCGGTCGATTAGTCGAGCTATAATAATTAATTGTTTCCGCTTGTTTTTTTTTAATTCGCAGAATGTCCAGCGTCTGAGGACGGAATGGAGAGATTCGCTTGTCCAACGCCGGACAGGATGGGCAGATACCGTTGTATCGACGATCACGTATTATGCGACGGTTTCATCGATTGTCCAACGGCCGAAGACGAGGATAGACAAGCCTGCATGTTCTATAAAACTGTGAGTATACATAGTATACATATATATATATATATATATATACTGGTAGCCGATTAATAATAATACCTGTACCCATAAATACGTCACTGTCCACCGTCAATGTTTATGAGAATATCACCTATGTATATTATATCGTTGTACTATAACGGCGAATCGATATAGTGAAATTGATAGCAGATAATGACGAGAGTGACTACGTCACGTCTTCATTATTACACAATACATGTGTAACATATATATATATCGCGTCATTATTGTTATATGTGCACGTGTATGTTACGTACTCCGAGGTTGATCGGATATCGATTATTGCTAAGTGATATTAGACGAGTGATGCGCAAATACCAAAGTGGATTTAATTTATCGTTGCTTCAATAACATTGAAGGATCGCTCGTGAGTCTCTGATACATAAGCCACAAAGTGAGGGTGCATGACGTGTACCACGTCGGCAATCCTTTGGTGACATTAGCCATGAGAGAGTTGATTATCTCGCTTCGCTTCAATTAACGTAGTTGTCATAAGATTATGCGAGACGCACGCCCCTTGTACGATATTATATGGAGAACAGCTGGGACGCGTTCGAGACTTGCCCGCAGCCTTCATTGATTACCAGTACAAAATTTAATGATAACGCAGCTTACGATGGTGTGATTATAATGATTTTCATTTTGTTTTCTTTTTTCACAGACGAAGGCACATCTGGACGTTCTGGCGGACGCTCTCCTGCGATGGGCGAGAGGCCGCTAATTTGCCCAACACAATACATTCACCCACAAACACATCCGACTCATTAATCCTGACGACCGCCCCGAGTCCTACCTCATAGCCTTGTTTCCTACAAGCAGAAAACAAACAAATTAATCCTGAGCTAAAGAATCTTCGACACCCATATACACGTACACTCTTCGGGAACTTGACGATCTATCGGTCCATTTCACTGAATCGTTTTAATCGTAGTTCCCTCGTCGTTGTCCCATAAAAAAAAACAAAACACTTTTTACCTCTGTAATGCGAGATTCGCAGAAGCTTCAAAGACTTGTTTCATTTACTAACTACCACAAATAATACACAAACATAACACACACACGAACACACAAAAAAATCGAGGGAGCTCGAGTCCCAATTGTGCGCGAATTCAAAGAAGATATAACTCGACAAGGACGAACCATCCATCGAACGAAGTCACGAACGAGATGAGAGACATTGACCCATTAAAAATTCGAAGGAAGATATTGAAGAAGGGAGAAACGGTCAAGCCACACGGATCACACGCTGAAGCAGTATGGATTTGAAGATTATTATATATACTTTTCAATCTCATTCATTATGTCAATTCTATAAACTAGCTAAGTAGTTTTAAACGCCGCGTGTTGCGTTTGTGAGTGTGTGTGTGTGTGTATGCGGGCGTAACGCCGAGATTTTTCAGAGGTTCGAACGTCGACGCTTTTCACGCGTTTGTAACTCGAAGTGATTCGTAGCCTTTTGTTTTTCGTTCTCTCGGTGCGACACTGATGTACTTGATTGAGTTTCGTTGCAGCAACCTCCGAAAAGTCGACGGCTTTTGTCAGAAGAAATCAAGATCTAGACCGTCGAGATTGTCCCAAACTAATAGCAAATTCGAAAAATGTCCGCGACAGAAATTAACGATTAAAACCGATATGCCTGTTCGAAAGACTTTCAAGAGACAAACCGTGAGAAGTATACGTTATTACTGATAAATTGAATATCTGATCATGGGATACAACGAAATTTCGCAATCTCGGTCGTATTGATTAAAATGATCGCTTAATTAAGTTGAGTTGAATATCTGAGATATAATTAATGTTGGAAATGTATTCGTTACGTTTAACGCGAACGCGATACAGGGTATTTTGAATCACGTTTTACCGGTGCTCAAATTTTAACCAGGAAACGAGAGCTGGCAAAAAACAGACGATATTGGCCGTTGACCTCGTCGTTCGTGAGTGGTCGAAGGGAACTCGATTGTATTCCGATTACAGACACTGCGCGTGAAACTGATCGTGCTGTTACCTTTTTATACTGGACGAGCGGCAATTACCCCTGTGTTCGAAGCTCGCTCGAAAATCTATTCCCTACCTTTGGTCAAAAGGCAATATAAGCTGAACAAACGTGCTTGTTATCTTTTGACGAAAGATATGTTACCGATTCCTTTAAATTTCTTTCGATTTCCCGTTTTGCCACTGCACGTCGAAATTTTTTATCTCTCTCGTCGGGAAATCTTTACGTCGTCACTGACTACGGGGGGAGAGTGGGTCGAAATGGTTCCGTGTCCTCCATTCGAGATGAGACCCGCGACCTAAAATTTGAAAAAAAATCGTTTTGCCTCGCTCTCCCCTATATTCGTCCATTTCCGCTGTATCGCGTACGTGCGTATAAGTTTCAAAACCAATCATTTAATTAATTTTATTTATGACAAAAAACAAACATAAATTGAACAAAAAAGATCCAAGTAGTTCAACAGAGAGTAAGAGATATGCTTCAATAGAGGACATTGTACGTATGAGTTAATGGGCTGAAATCATAGAGAAGATTCTGCACGAGATATCCGACGGTTATAGAAAACTGAGAGACGTCGTCGTTTCGAAAAGGAACAACGGCGAGATGCTGACCGAGAAACCGTCACTAGAGGCTTTCGGCTCAGGTTGTGCGTTCCGTTCGATCGACGTCGTTTTACCCAAACCCTCTCCTCCTCCCCCCCCCCCTGATATTTGGCAGACTTCCTCACGACGTAGAGAGGGAGAGAAGAAAGACTCTCAACGTGTTTCTACCTCTGTCTCTCGTTTGGCGGATTACCAAATTCTCCTTTTGCCCGTAATATTCGCCGGGGCGAATCCCCCATCAATTGATTTCCTCTTACGTAACCGTCACGGTAACCGAGGCAACGACCGCGGTTTTCGTTATCCACGAGCGCGGAAACGAAAACTGTCTCGCCGCCGCTGCCGTTTATGTAGCCACCGTTAACACACGCGGCGATTTACGTTTTCAAAACTCACCGATGTTCGATTATATCCTTATGTATAGATATCCATGTTTATCTGTGCATATACCCCTCTAACGTCGTTCGGTATATACATAGGTAGACCGCATAGCATATACGTACAGAGAGAGTGTGCCGAGAGGGGAAACGTTCAATTTGAGAGAACGAAACTTCGTCTTACACTCGCGGGAAAAAAAAATCTCGAGAGAATTTCTATCGAAGGTTTATTCAGCTCCCATTTCATTCAAGTTTATATTCCTCGACTCGATCGACTTGGGAATATCTTCTAGTATGTTACGTCCGGCGAACGAAACTCAAACTATCCCCCTTTTCGTACAACAAACTTTTCGTACCGTCCTCGTCGTCGTCATCGAGGTAATAAATACGTAAAGTCGTTTCCCACTCGATGAGTCACAGAGTGACTCTGCGAATTCTCTTTTATCACTTGCCCGCTGTTCTTTTCTTCTTCTTCATCGTAGTACTTCCTTTCATTGAAAATTCAATCAAATATTAAATCAGGATTCTCGACGCGCTGATTAAATCTTCAAGGGGTTCTTTGAAAACGATGGAAATTCACTGTGAATTTGTCATTTTTTTTCTTCTCGCACCATAATAGCAAAGAAGGTCGCGATTAAAAAAGAAAAAACAAAAACAACACTATAGGTTCTATAAAAACACAAATATTTCGCAATCTTCAATTTATTTATTAAGTCATTTCTTTCATTTAAGTAAACGAGATAAATGGCCTCAAGCTTAATACACGAAGAAAGAGATAGCAGCTTCTTACGAAAATCCAAATCCGTTTCGGTTTTGCATTATTTGAAAGCTCGGAAGTAGGTCTATTGAGGAAACATGTGCGTCCAATTTAAATGCACCGTACGAACGAATCGATTGATCGTGATACCTTATTTTAGCCTCGGGGATAATAGCATGGCGCGCGCGGTGCAGGGAGATCGAAGAAACAGATTCACGCGGCAGCTTTGTGAACGGGACGATGTGTGCCACGATTTCAAATAAACGCTACGTGCTCCTTCAGTTGAAATAGTACGCGATTCGATTCATAATAAATATGATGGAAAAAAAACGGGAGAACAACTATTTAACCGATATCGATACAACAACTTATTCGAATTAATAATCGTTCGCACAATTCTAATCGTACGTAAGTGTTTAATCCTTGTCTAAACGATTATTGTGATCGTAAAAACGAGATTTGATCTTTGATATATTCGGTGGCTATTACATTTGCTGTCGACCTCTATAAGCATATATAAATGGTCGTGTATAAGCAAAATAAAAATAAAAAAAAATAAAAATGAATAAAAATTTAACATACGTTTCCCTGTCGCTTTGCCAATTTTGTTTAATTCCGGTTATTAAAAATTATTAACGTAATCCCAGTAACGCAATATCGTAGAAGCGTTTGCAGTGTTGTGCGATAAGAGCATATTGTAAGAAATTATAAATTTTCATGATTCCTTGCGGAGAATGAGCGGGGATACAGTGGTCCGTTTCCAGGAGGCTGGGTCGATAGAGAAAATATGGCGACTTCGAGTGAACGTATATAAAAATAATTTAAAAATAAAATTTTGAAAAACATCAAATTTTAATCCACGAATGACGATCTACTCATGTTACGCAGGACGGGCGTTGGGCGGAGTTTAATATATTATACGTGCTGAAAAAATATATATACGATGTATACATTGATAATCTTAAAAATTCTCTTGCCCATCCTGAGCCACCCGGATATGCGATAACTGAGATTCGTCGTCGATTGAACACTTGTTATTGTTAATTAAATTGAAAAATTCGCGGCTGATGCAAACTTCGACCATGCTCGAAGATACGCGAAAAAATATTTGGTCAAGAGTTCTCTCAAAACTGCCTTCTCTCCGATACCATGGATTCGTCACCGCGTATCCGCGTCTTTCTTCGCATGCATATAAAATTGATCAAAATTTTTCTCGAAAGACATTATCGCTTATAAATATATTTGTCGCGAGATTAGGATGTAAGAACATTTCTTCTCCCGTAAATAACGCTCTTTATCTGATTGAAATTCTTACGTGTCGCTATTTTATAATTGGTATATTGCGTCGGATAGATAAAATAATTATTCGTGTCGCATTACGAACACCGTCGAGTATTGGAAAAGGGGCATATTTCGGGTAAATATCAGCAGGCTTAAGTGATGAGACAAACGTTTTGTCGATTGCGTGTGAATTTTCCGGGGCCGAGTTAATATTTTTTATTTTACTAAATTTTCATTGAAACCTGAACTACGAGAGGAATTTAAGAAATGATAAATCTATCAACGAATCCATCAAAGATCCCCTTATCATGCGCTCGAAATTCGTAGAGTGTGCGATGAGATTTCACTGATATTTCTCACAAATACGTTACGCTGAAAAAAGAAAAATCTTTGTGACTGCTATGTGTGCGACCGTTGTAAAACAGCTTCGTTCCTTCGTTTTGTTCCACAAACACGTGTTTCGATTAAATAACGATAAAAAAAGGGGAAAAGACAAGACCTTCGAGACGACTAAGATAATTTCGTTGCGTCATGGATTGTTGTCCCCCTCACCTAATAATGAATACCGTATGACCTCCAGCACCGCACTCGAGGTACAATAAAATTTCTCACGAATTAAAAAAAGACGAATACGAGGAAAAAAGAAAAAATAATAATAATAATAATGTTGACGAAGAATATTGAAGTAATAAGCGAAGAGGAAGACGAAGAAGAAGATATATAAAAAAAAAGGAAACAAAAAACAAAAAAGAAACTACAATTTCGATTGTAACTCGACTGTTCGATACTACGTTAGTTCGAGTCGATGGGACTCCGGACTATAGCATAGAGTGTAGGTTTATATACCTAAATCAAGTTCGATCGTGTAAGTTACACAAAGATCAGGGTTCGATCAGGCTTTCCATTGATACGGGGCGTCGCGCTTATTAGATGGAAGTTTGAGGTTTGTAGTCGATGGTTCGTCGTTAGTCGGAAACTAGGATATAGCTCCTCTGTACACGCAGCTCCTATCGCGATTGATGTAAATAAAAAGAAGAAAAACAGAAAAAAAACAAACAAGAATAAAAAAAGAAAAGAAAGAACGGAAAGCGATAAAGAAACGAATCGATGAAATGGGATAAAAAAAATTGAGCGGCAGAAAACGATTATAATAGTCGCGAATCTATCGATTCTTGTGTTTCATCCGATTGCGATCCTGTATATTACATAATTACAGTTAACTATTATATCTTATACTTTTTCATGGGAGTCGATATTGCCGTATATAGTCAGCCTATATACCTAATGTATATAACATATATTCGTTAGCGGCTTCTTACATGTCTTTTTATTATTGATAACGGAAAAGAAACTACTTTCGACTTACGACAACAACAAAAATCCTTCTGTGGAAAAAAAATCCCGTGGAAATGAGATTTAAAGAGAGAACACGAAAGAGCCTAAAGGATGAAGATAGCCTCGCTTATGATCGGTGAATACGTTTCCGCGGATGCACGTATGACAAATACGTTGTGCCCGACTTTCCATCAATCCCCTTACACCCCCCTCGGTCCTTCCTATCCTCGTTCACTTCCGGCTCCTTTTTATACGCCGTGTAAAACTTGATCCTCCGGTGTGCCACGGGGCTCGTGAGACAAGCAAAAAAAAAAAAAACGAGAACGGCCAACAGAGAAATTTATATATCGCAAGTTCAGCAAGCCGGCGACGGCCAAGTATGTCGAAGGAGGCTGGTCGAAAGTCGCGGTCCCGATAACATCCACGAGAGTTTAAAACTCGCTTAGCTCCAACTCTCCAACCCCGCCGAGTCCTCCGAACTCTTAAACCCATCCTCCACGCTCGTCACTCTTTTCTCAAAAGTATAATCCGAAAGAAACACGAAGAAAAAAGAAACAACCGGAGCGTTACTCGCACATGACTACAGCAGAATCGGGGGGGGGAGAGGGTGGCTTTGGATATTAGATGGAGAATGGTAATAGTGTGAGCCCTCCTTCCCTCTCCCGTATCGCGTTTCATCTTTACAAAAATCTTCGTACCGGCCGGGGCCTCGAAGTAATGATGTGCTTCCTCGCGAATAGTGCCGTTTCCTGAGATATATAGAGTGAAAAGAGAGAAAGAGAGAGGGGGGGGGGGAGGGAGGGGGTCTCGGCCGTGAGAGGGTTGAAACGCGGAAGAAAGAGAGATATAAAGGTCAACGACCGCGTCTCGCGATCTAGGTCTCGCCACGAACCGTGCAAGAAAAGCCGTAACGTCGGGGCGGAGGGGAGGGGGGGGGGCTGTCGGGGAGGGAGGGGCTTTCGACTCGATGGATATTACCATCGTATAGTACTACATACTGTACGCATACATGTTAACGTTACATACGTATACTTCGCCTTCTTCTACACATGAACACACATGCACACACTAACACACATGGTTTACCTGTTTTCAACGCAGATGGATTTTACTTCTCGAGTTTCCAGACTATGTATCTCACAACTATACGAAAATATACTCCCACGCGGACGCGCGCGCGCAAGGGCGGGCCACTATTTCTCTGCCACCTCCGTGGCCCGAGGGTGCATTTTCACCGGCGCACAGGTATATCTTCGTCCCTATTTCAAATTCATGCACATCTCCACGTCAAACCTCTTCAATACCTCTCTCGCTGCTTGTCCATCAATCTCAGTTGGTTTGCTCTCTTACATCCCCACGGTACATTGACGTATGCGTTACACCTACGTGGGTTCTTTTTTCCCTTGTGTAGCGCACAAACCCTTTCAGTCACGCGCGCGAATCACCTCGCACCGATTTTTTGTTTTTCATTCCCCCCCACCCCTTCCGTGTTGTCTTTGACGTCGAGAAAGTGATCGCGGGAGGATCGGCCCATCACCTTCCCTCACGTGTGCTTGTCACTATCGCGATACGTCAGAGAGAGAGTCGACCCTACCCAAGCGAGGAAGGGCAGGCGCACGACCTACGTATTCTATTTCTTCTTCTTCCTTCTTACTCTCTTCACTCCGATGCGCTTGCCGGCACGGTGATGTAACACACGTCATTCCTCCATCTAATCTCTTTTATTAGCCGTGTCAAGCTCGCAGCACCTCCCCTGCCCCGCCCCGCTGACCTTGAACGTAACCGGTCAGATATTACATTGTCTCTCTGCAATGTCATTTCTAATGTTCGTAATGTGAACAAAATCAAAATAATTCTTTAACTACCGTGATTGAAACGCGAATTATCATTTATGAAAAAAAAAATGTATACAGTCTTATTTATTTTTATTGTATATTACACAACGCGCACCAGCCTAGACTGATACATGCATCTCGCGACAGGCACTCTAAACTGTTACGATGTAAATTTGTCGGTACATTAAGTAAGTTCAGTTGTAAAACGGTAATTCACTAACTCTCTATCGTCGTACTACCACTAGGTCGTATAGGGGTCATTGATATTTTCTCACATCCCTTATTTCTTACCGTTAACATGTGCACCAGCAATCAGGATTTTTATTTTCGTTTCTTCGCCCGATGAACAGATCCATTGTTAATTTTATTTTCTAGTTTCATTGAAATCCATGTTATTGTTTAGTTTACGTTATCGTTGGGTTTCGTCTGGAGATGTGAAAAAAACGCTTGTTGAAAAAAGAAATCGTACTGTTGACTGTGTTTTATCGTATATTATTGTTATTGAGTTTAGCTTGTTATAGCTTAGCTGTTCGGCCGTCGTTTCGATAGAAAACTGCCAAGCGAATATACTTCGATTGCAAGCCAAACTACGTGCTTGTAAAAAAAAAAAAATGGTGCGTTACTTGCAGCGGGCATTTTAATGCGTGTCGTGTCTCAGCCCCGAAATAAAACTCGATCATCCTTCTCCACCTCTTCTTATCTTACCCGTATATATATATATACATATGTATATACCGCTACTTCCTGTGCTAACCGCGGTTCGTATAGGCCTGAATAAATTGGCAACGAAGAGTCGAACAGACGCAACCCCGCGTGGCTTCCGCGATAATATGAAGAAAATAAAAAAAAAACGCGCTTAAAATTCTCGACGACGAACTCGTCGAACTAAACTGCCGTGATATGAACGAACGGACGACGATGTATTATAAAGTGCCGCTTGAACCTTCGAGGGAGCTCGACAGCCTGAGAAACTTCGGAGAAAGTTTGACCCTCGGGTTTTTCACCCTCTCCGAATTTTTTTTTTTTTTTTTTTTTTTTTTTTTTCCTTCCTTTCTCGTTTTTTTTTTTTTCCGTGTGTTTGTTTTTCTTCTGACTGATTATACAGACTGACACCGAGTGTACACGGTATGTGCATACATGTCCTAATTATATACATACGACAATACATACGTCCTTTACATTACTCCGTTCCCATCCTTCGTCATTCCCCGAATCTTCCCCACCCTCCCCTCTCCGCCCGTCCCAATTAGCCCACCGCGTATTATCCCCTGTATAGCACTTCGCGCTGATTATGATTCGATACAAGTCCGCGGTATCGTCGAAATTTACATTTCATTATGTTTTACCTCCCCCCACCCACCCACGAGAATGCAAATGTAGGAGAAAATGACAAAAGCATTTAATGACGAATATAGATAGAGAAAGAGAATGTATAATAAGTACGATGAAGATTAGTGAACGATTGACGAAAAAAATTTAATACAAATAAAAGGTATTAAGTTACGGAAATACTAAAAAAAAAGAAAATCAAAGCATCGATTTCTGTAAGATTTAACCCGAACCCCCAGCCCCCGACCCCTGAATGTTCATCTGGTCGCATAACTTATATTCGAGCATTAATATAATGAAAGTTAATTTATCGGTGACGATAATAGAAATTACGATAGTAACTTAGAGTTATAAGGCAGCCAGTAAATAATGATATTATCGATTACTGATTACTGATATCGATTAAAACTCGGTGAATTTAGATAATGCGGCTCTCGAATTGTCTCCATGAAATAATATTCGCCGTGAAACCGCTCGAGAGAGAAAGAGGGAGAGGAGAGAGATACTGAAAAAAAAGAAATATGCAAAGAGCAATTCAAAAATGAGATGATATGAAAAAGAATGGGAGAGATAAAGCATATATACGTTTCAGATTATAGTACATATATATCTTTGGTATATAAAGACAAAAGACACCTATATGTTTCAGAATGTAGTTTTGTCTTCGATGTTTGAAGGTCCTTCGAGCGTCGATTTCGAATTCCAAAAGTTTTCACGAAAAAAAAAAAAAAATGGAATGTCGAGAATAATGAGGTTACACGTGAAAGACGTAGAGAGAAAGATGCGCGGCTGAAGAATTTGAAATCGGTAGACTTGATGTGAGCTTTGGGCAAAAATGAAAGTCAAGAAAACCCTCACCGAGCGGCCCGTGACACTGCGACAACAGTAGGCCGATAGAGCTGTGAATAATGGTAATGTTTTATTTTTTTATTGTTTTTATTTTTTTATTTATCTCGTACTATATTAATGTCATACATTTTTACTACTAGACGCGATAAATGGGTGAAGAAATTATGCCTCGAATCGTTCGGAAGGTCAATCGCGAGATTCAATTAAAATTTAATTACTCATGCGGAAATGAATGATCACGCGCGATTTGAGTGTACTTAATAGCCCTCGCCTCCATGTCATAATGAATGAAGAAGATCGATTTTACCATCGTCGTCGATGTTAAAAAAGAAAAAGAAAAAAAATAATGAAGACATTTTTTTTTCTTATCATGTGACGACAATAGTAACAATTCGACCAACGATACTGTCAATTTCGGTGTTAATTCCTTTCGGATTAGGAAAAAGCTGGCCTATAGTATTATTTTTTAGAATTCATAAGTGTACTCCAAAAAAAAAATGCTCACGGAGTTTGCGTGCGCAGGTTTTCGCAATATTGTTGGTTTTTCCCACTCTGAGACGAATGTGTGTTGTACGTGAAAGATAAAACGAACATAGAGAAATGAACAAAAAAATATCGCTCGTGAAAAATCCCCCCACGCCCGACTAACATTGAATGACGGTCATGTATGTAGGACAATCGTATTATTGTCGTCATTGTTGGCATCCGAGGTTATACCCCATTTTTATCGCTTGAACATCTGTGCAACGTCTCTTTTTTGTTTTTTTTTAACCGATCTCACAACGATGAATATCATTTATGCTTGCTGTAATATAATATACATGCAATTGTCAATACGCTTTTCATTTAACTGGATTTTTTTATATGTATCTACGTGGGACATTGTATTATTTTGATCTTTCTCTTGTGTTTTCATAACCTTACAACCAATTGCTATCACCAAAAGCCAAATTATTAACTGCAAACCTATATCGATTGAATTTCATCGAGTGAAGATTTTTCTTTCGTTATCTTTACAGAAGGACTATTATAACGGTTTAATAGTTTGTGACTGCGAGAATATGTCGCACCCATTCAATTCAAGTTAATGCGTGGAATTGGAGTAAGCCAAGAAACTTTCGAAGATAAGAGATTAATTTTTTATTGATATTAAATTAACATTATGATCGTTATTGCAAATCAAGTGCTTAAAACAAAAATAAGCAAAAAAAAAACAACGTTTATTTTCTATCGCACATTTGATTATGAGATTTAACTTCATATGTGAAAATTGCTCCATACGGCTCTCGACAATACTGTCAAATCAATGATGAGCTTACGCCGTTTCTGTCATCTTTCACGACAACCGAGAGACACTGTACCACTCACTGTCAGTTTTTTTATTTAAAATCGAACTAATCTTTCTATTTCCCAATCCTATTTGTACGGATCGGTGGCCTATCCTCACAGGGTTTTTTCGTAAAAAAAAAAAAAAAAAAAAAAAAAAAAAAAAAAAAAAAAAAAAACTCACG
>JAPYZC010002448.1:0-14624 GCA_030522665.1 Ichneumoninae sp. A BG-2022a
GCGATCTTTGGAGTCAACATCCCGCAATATTTGTGCAACGTCTTCATCCCGTCGGGAGCTGCACTCCCGAACGCAATAAGCTGCGCAATGAAGCTCCGGTGGCAACGAGCGTCAACTAAATAATTCTAGGGGAACCCGAGATTTAAATAGCCTGACGAAGGCTGCTCGCTCGGCTGACTAAACCCGATTAAAGTCTCTACACAATTTTTCAACCCTTTTAATCCATCGTCCGCCCAAGGTATTTTCTTTTTAATGACTTGATATGCCAAAGTCATCCTTCGCATTCGCACTTCCAAGCCGCTCAGCTGAATAAACCCGATGAAAATCTCTACATGATTGTTCAATCCTTTTAATCCATCGTCCGCCCAAGGTATTTTCTTTTTAGTGACTTGATATGCCAAAGTCATCTACTGAGTTTCCACCGGGACTGAACGGTCTGAAACGAGTCTGAACTGGTTAATTCGAAACTTTCTAGTCAACAGCCAATTCCATATGTGGATTTTGAGTCTATTAGAATGTTTTCATTAGTTCAGCGTAAATCCCGGTCCGATCTCGCTCACGGTGGAATCTTGGTAATCTTTCGCATTCGCACTTCCAAGCCGCTCGGCTGAATCTCTACATAATTGTTCAACCCTTTTAATCCATCGTCCGCCCAGGGTATTTTCGTTTTGTTGAGTTGGTATGCCGAAGTCATCTTTCGCATTCGCACCTCCAAGCCGCCCGGTGAATACGCCCGGCCGACGAAACCCGATTCAAATCCACGTGGAGAGTTCCTGTATGACAGACGTCTTCTCTCGCGCGATAGCGAAATAAAAACTTTTTCGATGTCTCAGCCGGACTTTAAAGGATTTCACGAGCGAGCTGCCCTTGCGGTAATTCACGGATCGTAACTTTAGCGACAACGCCAATACTGTCGACGAAACGTCTCTCGTCAAACCCTCGACAAACGTCGCCTTAACCGTACGAATAGGTTAGAAAATTCCGTATCTGTGTTGCAGGAAAGGGAGATCGAATATCTGAAGCGTGAAATAATTGTCTTGAAAAAAGCGTGCGATCAGCGGGAAGATTACGCCGCGCTCCAGCAAGAGAACATCAAACTTAAACACAGAGTAGCGATTCTCAAAAGGGTAACTAAAATTATCGTGTTACGTAAATTAAACATATAGACGTTGAAAATCACGTTGCACGTTAAAAAAAAATTATTTGGGTGTTGCTTGCAGTACGTGGACTCACTGAGAGAAAAGGAATCCGGCATGTCTGCTTCCAACGAAGGCGCGATGATCAGCATATGCGAGACACTGTACGAAGTCTTTGCCAAAGCTATCGGGGATGCCTACCCCGACCTTCCAGACCCTCCTGTGGTCATAACTACGTCAGGGAATAATCCAAAGTTCGGAGACTATCAGTGCAACAGCGCCATGGCGCTTAGCAAACTGCTCAGCACGCAAGGTACGAGCTTCGAGGGTCGAAACTCAATTCATCAAGTAAAAAAAAAATAAAAAATTTAAGCTTATTTTTTTATATTAATACAACTTTGATATTGGTTAATTGAACAGCTTGTCAGAAATTGACAAACTTATTATTATTCTTTATTTATTCAGTTATTTATTTATTTTATTTGCGGGACGAGCTCTTTTACAGCCAAAATACAGATAAAGGAAAGAAAATATGATTTGCATTAGTTCGGTTTATTACAAAAGATAGCAAATCTATCCATAGAAAATGTATTATTATTTTAAGTTTGTCTGTGAAAATATGTCGTGTTATATGGTTGTTTAGGTCTAAAGCCTATTCTTCCTTATAAATGGACACAGCCCGTTAATATTAAATAAATAAATAAATTATTATTATTATTATTGCGTGAGATAATTGATCGAAAAGTAAATGAAAAATATAAAGAAATAATTTTTCAGGCAAGAAGATTTCCCCTCGGGACGTTGCGAGCAAGATCCTGGAGAAGGTGGAAAGTTCGCCGCTCATCGATAAACTCGAGATCGCCGGTGCGGGTTACATAAATATATTCCTGAAGCGTGATTTCGGTCAGCAAGCTTTGCAGACGGTGCTGAAGGCGGGCAAAGTACCGGCGCCTCGAGTGTCGAGGCAGAGGGTCGTGGTGGATTTTTCGAGTCCCAACATCGCCAAGGAGATGCACGTGGGCCACTTGAGATCGACGATTATCGGTGAAAGCATTTCTCGACTTTTGGAGTATCTCGGCCACGATGTACTCCGGCTAAATCACGTTGGCGACTGGGGAACTCAATTCGGAATGTTGATTGCGCATCTGCAGGACGAATTCCCCGATTATCTGACGGTCTCGCCGCCGATAGCCGATCTCCAGGCTTTCTACAAACGGTCGAAGGCTCGATTCGACGAGGACGCCGAATTCAAGAAACGCGCGTACAATTGCGTCGTCAAATTGCAAGCCTCGGATCCGGACATAACGAAAGCCTGGCAAATGATTTGCGATGTTTCGAGAAAAGGTACTCGGAGTGTCCTGTGTCGATAAAATTTTAGAACTTTTTTTTCACATCTTCGATTTGGCCCGCGATTTTTTATATGATTGAACTAACTCTCAAAAGCACTCAAATGTTTTTTATAGATTTTTTCAGATTGTTTATAATTATTTATGATTTAAAAAAGGAATTTATTGATCGCCACAGATTTTCCGAAGTTTTTTTTTAACTTAAAAAAAAATGAAAAATCTACAAAAATATCTGAGTGCTTTTGAGAGTTAGTTCAATCACATGAAAAGTCGCGGGCGTAATCCAAGATTCGAAGGCTCAGGTCGATTTGGTATGGAATACTCATACATATACAATTATTATTATTTATTCAATTGTATGCTCGCTGACTAACTCGGACTCTCGACAGATTTCCAGAAGCTCTACGAGCGCTTGGACATAAAAATCATCGAGAGAGGCGAATCCTTCTATCAGAAACACATGGAACGCTTCGTCCAAGAGCTGGATGCTAAGAATTTCTTGGAGGAGGACGAGGGTCGCAAAGTCATGTGGGGCGAGCAGCCTGGTGTCGGTATTCCACTCACCGTCATCAAGTCCGACGGTGGTTTCACTTACGACACGTCGGACTTGGCGTGTCTGAAACAACGGGTCGAGGATGAGAAGGCTGATTGGGTGCGTGGCCGATTTCCGTAATTAAAAACTGTAACGTAACGTTACAACGCGTCGATTAATCTTATATACACGTATGTGTGATGCACGGTCAGAGTTGGGCAAGTCCCAAAAAAATACTTCAAGTACAAAGTATCAAGTACTTTTTGCACTTAAAGTGTTTCTCAAGTAATTTTACCTTTTCGCAATTAGGTTTACAGTGTTAAGCGTTATCTAGGTTTAAAAAACGCGTTCAATCAGGCTCGTTGCAAAAAATGTCTAATTGAAATTTACGTAACTCATCGTTTTGAGGCTATTTTTAATCTATGCTTCATGTTTTCTTTTTCAAATACATAAAAAATTTCGAAAACATTTGATTAAAAGAAACGAAAAGGGTCCCTTCTTGTTTTTTTAATAGAGTTTTTAAAAAATCAGTTTTTAGTAATAAATTCTCGTAAAAATTATAATTGTTGAAAAGCTAAGACAGATAATAATATATTAATAAACATTAATACATTCATTGATATTAGTCCTATGTTAATTAATTAATATAGGATATCGAGCATCGAGTATCCGTAGTGCGAACGTGGACTTAAAATGTGCTTGTACTTGCGTAATCGCAACAAAAGTACTTGTGCATTTCATGCACGCACTTGAAATACCAAATAAGTACCCGGCACTTCAAGCACTGCCCAGCTCTGTACACGATTGATTATTGTAATTACGATTCATTCTTTATTACGATTTCTCCAAAACTTAATTAAATTAATTTCCGTTGAAACACTTGCAGATCATATACGTGACCGACGCCGGACAAGCGGTGCACTTCTCAACGATAAGGAGCTGTTGCAAGAGGGTCGGTGTACTGACCGACAAGCACCGAATGGATCACGTAACGTTCGGTGTGGTGCTGGGCGAGGACAAGAAAAAATTCAAAACACGATCCGGCGACACGGTGAAGCTCACCGATCTGCTGGACGAGGGTCTGAAGCGAGCCCTCGACAAGCTTCACGAGAAGGAGCGCGAGAAGGTCCTCACGCCGGAGGAATTGAAAACCGCCCAGGAATCGATCGCCTACGGATGCATAAAGTACGCCGATCTGTCGCACAATCGCAATCACGAATACGTCTTTTCGTTCGACAAGATGCTCGAGGACAAGGGCAACACAGCCGTCTACTTGCTGTACGCGCTGACGAGAATTCGCTCGATCGCCCGCACGGCGAACGTCACGCAGGAGCAACTCCTCGCCGCCGCTACCGACACGACGATCTCGCTCGATCACGAGAAGGAATGGAAACTCGCCAAGGTTCTCCTAAAGTTTCCTGACATTCTGTTGAAGATAACTAAAGATCTCTGCCTTCACACACTGTGCGAATTTTGTTACGAGATATCTTGCGCCTTCACGGAATTCTACGACAATTGTTACTGCGTGGAGAAGAATCAAGCCGGCGAGGTTGTGAAGGTGAACATGGGCAGAATTCTTCTCACCGAAGCCACCGCGATTTTGCTCGAACAGTGCTTCTATATTCTCGGCCTCAAACCCGTGGCTCGTATGTAAAACCTTTCGATTTAATCGCAAAGGACGTTTTTCTACAGACTGAAATAAAAAATATATTGTCTAAATCGCGGTTGATATTTTCTGCGTCCGGTTTAAGTCTTGCGAGGAGGATGTGACTATGACGGCCGATCAATGTTATTATTTCTACAGACTAAAATAAAAAATATATTAATTAAATCGCGCGTAATATTTTCTGGGTTTAGTATAAATTCGGCGCGGAGGGTTTGACGATCAACGCCGATCGATGTTATCGTTCTACTATTGCACTTTATTTTTTTTTTGTTCAACATACATTCATACAAATAAAAAACCTATACAATACTCACACTTCGAGAACGATCTATCGCCGAGTGTTACATGAGCATAGATCATATGTAAAGTTACGTTAAAAGGATACGATAATAATATAAAATAGTAAAAAAATCAGTACCGAATATTAGAAATTCTTATTTAATAGTTTGGATAGCTGCGAGCGGTCGCGTTTATATCCGTCCGCGAACCACCGCAGCCAACGAAGTTATCGAACGCAACGATAATTGCATGGATTTTTTTTCCACTATGATGATACGATAAACGTCACTATCGTGCGTGTCGGGAGGGGGGAGGGCTAAGGGAAAGGGTCGACGGGCAGTGAAATCGTCCATCGCGGACAGCTGCGATATGCGGCGTCGAAGAGACGCCGAAGCCTAATTTATTACTAAGGTTTCACACGTAGCGATAAGAATTACTGCCGCGGGAATATCTTCTCAAGCAGTTAAATTCAATCGATTTTTTTTTTCATTAAATTATTATCTAGATTACGCGGTTTAAATTCGGAGTATTCGTCGTAAACGACAACGTCGAAGTCGTGACGAATTCGCATTGGAATCGGCACGACAGTCATTGTACAAATTAGTAGTACATCGGGGTCGTTCCAGTCGAAGCGTCCCCGACCGAGTGCCTCGAGCAATCTCAGCGTCAATCGAACCGTACATGTATCGCATGCACACGCCGATCGATTTCACGTTATTGAGCTTAAAGTTGCGAATGCATCAGTCTCGGGACTCCTCCTTGATTCTCAGCAGTGATTTCTGCTCGTTACCAGCCTCGTCGTAGTCGTCCACGTTAACACTATACTTGGCTTTAAAGTCAGTCTTAAAGTTTGCTTGTTGGGCGGTAGCATCGTCCTGGAACATCTCATCGGAGAATCTAATGCTACTCCCATTCCCAGTCTTTCCATTTGCGTTTGTATTTCCAGACGTCGTGACGCTCGTGTGAACCTCGTTGAAGTGCTTGTAGAGCATCAAGCTCGTCGTGAATTCCATGTCGCAATTTGGAATTTTGCATCTGAAATTTTGCGAGTGTTGTTAAAATGGGATTAAAAAAAAATACAAATCTTTGTTTCTCGAACAAGTTCAGGGCAAACTTACCGGAATATCTCGCTTCCTTTCGCCGTGTGAACAAGGGGGGGTTTCGTGTTGGCGTGATTGTCGTGATAATGCTTCCACAGACTCGTCACGTTGTTGACTTGAGCACCACATCCGGGCATTTTGCAACTGGACGACGAACGAATCGTTAGTAAAGTCTCAAAATATCCGTCAGTACACTTAATTGCTTTCTCATACACGAAGGTTCGTTTTCATGCATTTTTTTTCGAGATTTTCATGTATTCATGTTCAGAGTGTTTCAAAAAATCATGTTTAGAAAAAATGTCTGCCCAGGTAGCACAAAAAAATTAGTTATCGGAAAGTGATCTAAATGGGTTAGATATGTCCGTCTGGACGGTATCCGAAAGTTACCTCCCATCCAAAAAGTTAACTTTTGGACATAGGATAGCTTATAGTTACCATCCGAACGGACATATGTAAAACATTTAGATCACTTTCTGGTAACTAATTTTTTTGTGCTACCTGGGTGAATGAGCAGTAAAAAAAAAAGTAAAATAATTTTTTTAAATCGTATTTAATATTGTTCGGCCTTAAATTCAGGTAACTCACAGGAAAAAGCTGACGGTCGACGCTTTCCCTTGCTTCGGCCTGCCGATAGATTTATCGAATTTGGTATTAACGGTATTGATCACCAGTTTGTGGCTGTCCTGATGATGCCGATAATGCGATATGTATTTATACATCTTGCCGCAGCCCGTGACGTCGCACTTGTACGGCTCCTGTTTGTACCTCGACATTCTCTGTTTCTTAGGCGTGTACTCCTCGTCCTCGAGGCAATTTCCGCTCCTCTCGACGTTGCTGCCGGACTCGATTGTCGGCGAGTCTCGCTCGAAGCCGCTTCTGAACACCTTCTCCAAATTTCCCAAATCTATTCTGTGCTCCTGTCCCGCCTGATTGCTCACCTCGAGCTTCAGATTTTTCGTTATCGTCACGTCGCCGTTGAGATAAAGGACGTTGTTGCTCTTGTCGTCGTTGCCCTCGATGTGCAGAATGTCGTTGCTGCACTGCGTGAAACACGAGTCGTACTTTATAACGAAATCCTCCTGAACTATCGAAACCCCGTCGCTCTTCTCCGTCTTTGAGTTAATTCTACTGGCAGTGTCGTTGTTCTTATAATATTCGTCGGTTTTGGCAGTGGCGGTGCCGATCTTCGTGCGATCCTGAGTAAATTCGTCGCCGTGATAAGCGACCCTCTCGCTTCTGTTCGATCGCTCCTCCTTGCTCGTATAATCGTCCTTCTTCGGCGCGTAATCGCTGTTGCCGGTGAGCGCGTAGCCGTTGCCGCTCGAGGTCGAACTCTCGCTCTTCGATTGCTGAGCCTTCGTTTCGCCCTCGAAGTAACACTCCTCGTCGTTCTGATTGGCATCGTCGTCGATCGAATTTTCGACACCCTCGAAACATATTATCTCGGGTTCTATAGGCAGTGTAGGCGGCTGCCTGTGGCAGCTCTCTATGTGATCCTCCAAATTGTCCGCCGTGCTGTGGACCGAGCCGCAACTCGTGTAAGGACACACGAAACCGTTCGTCTCGTTGTTGTGACACTCCTGATAATGACGCCACATGCTTCCGGGGTCGGACAATTCCTCGCCGCATCCTGGCTCGCGGCAACTGCAACGATAGTGCGAGGAGATTAAAATTTTCTTAATGCATTTTAGCGTTTTGTTAATAATTACATAAATAATAATAAATAAAATATAAATATTAAATAATAATAAATAAAACATAAATAATAAATAGTAATAAATAAGTTTTGTTAATAATTACTTAAATAAAATTTAATATTTTAGGTTTTGTTCGATAATTACATAAATCTTATTTTGAGAGCTTCGAGGGCCTCGTGAGTTTTGTACTCATCCTGGTTGGTGAATATTTTTCCGCATCCTCTCTGCTTGCAGGTGTAAACTTCCTGAAAGCAAACGCAATTTAATTAATAGTCGGGCGAATGAATATTGTGGAAACACTTTGGAGGAGTTGGCAATATTTCGTTGTTAAGAGCTTTTTTTATTATGGCACTAATTTTAATTCGACCAGATTTTTGGGCAAATTTGAATAATGAAATTTGGAGAAAATGGTCCGCAAATTATGGATAAAAAAATATCTCGACTTTTGGCGTGAAAAATATAGCTGGATTTTTTTAAGCTTCGGGTTCGAGTCAGAACAGTAAGAAACTATTCAGTATATGTACATTGTCAATTTATCTATTTAACTTCCTTAAAGTACACGGAATTTGATTAATTGAGGTATTGGTCGATTACGCGGGCGGATAGAAATTGTAAAAAAACTTTGCAGAAACTTTGCTCTTCGTTATCAAGAGCTGCTATTCGGCTTTCCAAAATTGAACAAGTAATTTTTTTACTGTGACACTAAGATGCATACACATTTTCGGGCATATTTGCGCGACGAAGTTTCGACAAAATGATCAGCTAATCGTAAGTATTTTTACCCCTAGTTTGAAGATGAAGTTGAGATATTCTTATCTCTACTTTTGCCACAAAGTGTAAACCAATTCTTTTTTAAGCCTCCGGCTCAACATGGTGTCCAGTAAAAAGTCTGTACAAAATTCAACGACATTCCAGGACAATTTCCAGGACATTCCCACGTTCTGTTGGGACGTTTGTGGAAAATGAAAATAAAAATATAAACATGAAATAACATTTAGTTCGATAACAGTTTTCGTTTAGGTCGGAATTGGTTCGGAAAAATATATTCTCTACGCACAAATGTATACATGTATCTCAGAAAAACTGACATACACATTTTTTGGAATAGCTGCTAGTATCATACATTTCGAAAAAAATTTATTTGCGGTGAAATAAAAATTTCACTGACAGTTCCAAGACTTCATGGTCTTTCCGGACCACTGGACAACATTAATAAGAAACTGCCATGTATGTGTAGACTGTGAATTTATGTATTTACTGTTATGTATTTAGCGTTATAAAAACTTGCTTCTGCAACTCGGCCCATCTGGCTGTGCACCGGAGCGAGAAACAATGCCTCAAATCCCAGAACAGGTGTCGAAGCTCAACGGAGCAGATTATTTTATCAACTCATTTCAAGAGTACAAGTGCATCAATTAATAATTCAGGAAAATCAAATTTTTTTATAATAAAATTTCATAGTTTTTCATAGTAAAATTTCATGTATTATATATTAAGATGCGAACTGGTGATATTATTCAAATTGTAGAGATATTTTCATAATTTATCAACTTACTGATGTATTTTTAATATTGTATGTAAAAGGGTTTATCCCGTAAACTAAATAATAAATAAATAACTAATAAAATGAAACGATTTTTTATCATTAGAAACGTGCAAAGCTTACCGACAAGATTGATCAAAGGTCTCTAGCTTGTGCTACGTAAATGACCGCAGTGTGCAATACGTTTTACAAATTCACCCCTTGTGTCATAAAAAAAAGGAAGATTTTCCTCTGATTTTTTTCTGTAAAATACATCAAGGACCATCGCAGTGGTTCTTCATTGATTGGTGTATTGTCAGAAATGCCAACTCTCAGACAGATTGTTCATGATTATAATTAGCGACTTTACATATTAATTCGACGAACGACCAAAGCCCGGCTCGAGTGAATTTCGAGTCGGGTCGCGGTCACCTCCGTGCGCGATTTGTTTTGGCTTGGAGGTCATTGAACCCGTGTCATGGTGGACGAAGGTACGTACCTTTTTCGGTGCGATTTCTTCGATGGTGCGATTTCTGGAGACGAATCTAATGACGCTGACTTCGGTCGGCCGGTCGGGACATGCCTCGGTTCCCTGACCCATCTCTGCCAGCCGCTTGCGACAACGAACAAACTTTGTTCGCTCACCCACATAACCTGCACCCTTCAACCTAACTGCGGTGAGAAAAAAAATTCGTCAGTTTGCTCACACGCCGAATGTCGTTGGATTTGCGGTTGACGCGAAGTTGCGATAACTTCATTTTTTTTTTCTTTACTCACCATCGAGGAGCTCACCCCTGCATCGTGGGAAACCTCTTGTTCGTCTCACATTATCGTACTGTCAATAAAAACAATTACTTGTTGTCATACCAGTGCGCCCGCGAGTGCGTTTGGCTGTCAGCGCGATCGAGCTCGACGAGCCCATCGCGAGTTGAGAACCGCTGCGTAGGGCAGGGCGTTCTGGGTGAAGCCCGGCCGTCGAGAATGGATTTTTCGCCGTCCAACGTCGCCATCTGGTTCTCGTCGTACCCACTAAACAACCTCTCGTTTTATCTGTTTTTTATTTTGATAATTCTTAATTTTAGTCGCGTGATTAAAGCGCAAGAATTTATCGAGGCTCGATACACCTCGGATATCGACGGTGTTGAAAAAATTATTAACCTTTTGGCCGCAAAGACATCTCGTATGCAATTGTACTGGCCGAAATCGTCGTTATCGATCGAGCTTTGCGAGAAGGGAAGCAAACCTTTTTTTTCTCTTGTTATTAACATTTATCGTTATAATATAGAATGAATACCGCACTAAAAATGGGCCTTGAAGGATTATACAATTTTGAAAATTTTCGAGCTAAGGAGGACTTGAAATGAAATGAATGTTACACCGCGTAAGAGACTAAACGAAGCAATGAAAAAGGTGAAATTTTATTGCAATCGTCGCTTAGAAAAATTTAAGTTACAGAGGAAGTGTGGGCGCTCGGATTATAATAGGTGTAACATACATTTTTCGATAAGTTCTTTTGGTATTTCCTTTTGTTCTATTTTTTTTTTTATTTCTCTTACTAAAAATTGGAATTTATAATTATATAATAGAATAAATGGAATACTAAATTAAAAACGGGCCTTGCGGGTTTACAAAACTTACGAGATAACGAAAACTTGCAATACGTTTTTTAACACTGCGTGAGAAATTAAATGAAGCAGTGCCAAGGTGAAATTGAATTATAATCGTAACTTTAAAAAAATGTTTAAGTTGCCGACAAAGTTTGGGCGCTCGTTATCTAACATGTGTAACATAAATTTATCGACGTGTTAGTTCGCCATTTTCTTTGCATCAAGATAGCCCACGCCATGTACGCAAAGTTTTGCTATTTGCTTGCATTAATAATGTCGTAGCTGCAACCGAGCTTTTCCTGGAAGGTGCGTGTCAGGCTCAGGACACACTAATCGATATATCAAATGCATGTAATTGTGGGGGATCCGCGTGGGGTTCGACAATACGTCGAAGGGTACTCGGCGAAGTATGCACGAACCGGTGGAGGGGGTTGAGGATCGCGTGCAAGCATGCCTTCGAATATTCGTACCGGCGTTGCGACGCCTCGGCGAGCGCGCATGCGCCCTAGCGGCCATTTCCCATAGCTCGTCCATATCCGCTCGTGGGGGCGCGATTCGCTCCCAAGGATACAGGACGAGCGCATCGTTCGTTCTATTCAGTCTGAATCGTTCGGTCGGCGATACACATCGAGCTTGACGCTTTCCGGAGCGTCTCACCGCTGTCGAAACAAAAAGCCGCCGGTTCATTAACGCAACTCCCGAGAATTTGTATTTAAAAAAAAATTCCGAAAGTTTTCATTGAATTTATATTTTCCGTAACTTAAGGCAGTGTCGATAATTCGTGTGTCATTTATTGGTGAAATTAATCGATTCTCGAACGTAAAAGTGCACTCGCATGTAAAAGTGCGTTGACGGAAGTCTTCGGTCGGAACAGCTGAGCCCAACATACACCGAAGTAACAATCCGGCAGGTAAGCGTCGCTGTGTAAGGTTAGAAATTAGCCGGCATCCGAGCCGGCTCGTTCGGTTTAAATTATGCGCCATCACAACAGATACCCAAACAGGAGTGAATGGTAACTGTTTAGTAGAAAACAGAAAATAAAATAAAACGTTTTTCATTCGAACATCGATTATGCGCGATGCGTACTTATACGGAATGCAATGAAAGACGGCGACGATGTAGGAAGTGCGACATTGTCTATATCGAACCCGCTTCGTTTAGTAAAAAATATAAAATCAAATAAAATAAAGGTAACGAAATAGGTAACTTATAAGGAGTGCAATGAAAGGCGAGGGCGATGTAGGAAGCGCGACATTGTCTACATCGAAGCCGCTTCTTCAGTAAATAAAATAAAATAAAATGAAGTAAAATAAAACATGTATCGTACGAGCATCGATAATACGAAGTACGTACTTATAAGGAAATCAATGAAAGACGGGGGCGATGTAGGAAGCGCGACATTGTTTACATCGAACCCACTTCGTTTAAAGTATAAAAAAAGTAAAGTAAAGTTTGCAGATAGTATAAAATGAAAGGCGATAAAATAAAATAGAATAAAGCATGTATCGTACAAACATGGATAAGACGAAATATCGAAAGGCGGGTAGGATGTGCGCAGCGCGCCATCGTGCTTCGCACGATGCTTCGAATGCGAACGTAGCTTATCTTCAATACACCGTAAAAAAAGTCGTGCGTAATTTTATGTACCGGGTTGGAAGTTTTTATGCAAAAACTGGTAAAGTAAATTTCATGTCCAATTGTGATGAAAAATTAATGTTCAGTGTATTAAAAACATTGGAAATACTTTATTTTTAATAATCTACTTTAATTTTACTATAAAAGTAGTTGAATTTTAATAATTTACTTTAATTTCAATGAAAAAGTATATTACTTTTTCATAACGACTGTATATTAAATTTAATGCACCAGGTTTTGCATAAAAACTTCCAGTTCGGCACATTAAATTTACCACTTTTTTCAGTGTAATGTTTCGCGCAAATATAATTTTTTCATTGATTTCGTTAACAAGAGGCAAAGAAATTCTTTTGGATAATATGAACTAGTTCGTAGATCAGAATTCTCAAAATCTATGATTGTCCGAAGCATTCGGACACGCTCATATATAATGGTAGATTTGAACTCTCTTCTTATTTTCTTCCGTAATTAAAAAATATTTATCTTCTTGTAACTAATCGATGTGTTCAGGAAACTAGAAACCATCAGCTTGACATTGGTTCAGTTAACTGCACAAAAAATTTGTTCTCTACCAATAAATAACTGCTGGAATCTGGGGATGCTCTTAATCGTCCGAGCATTTACCTTTACCATACACCGAAGCGCAACATTTACTCTTAGTCGCAGTAAAGCCGCTTCCGAAGCGTCGTCGCTACGGCAAGCGGTCTTTCTTTCGTTACGCGAACTACAACTTCCTCAGATGTTACGAAAAAGTTGTCCGTTGGTTGACCTGTGACCACCAAAAGGTTATCCGCAATCGCGCGTCCCTAAGTCGACTTTGTCATAGCGAAAGCAAATAAAAAAATCTGTAAAAATTCATACGTATTTAGAAAAATTAACGAATCATTTTCGTTAAAAAAAATTAGTGTAATCAGTTGAACAATTAATTTATTAATAACATTTTGGACTTATTATGATGCTAAATCAATCTTTCCGGTCCCTTAAACATGCATGCATTTATTCACATTTTTATACCATCGAGAAGTATTAAGAGACGGGGTAGCGTTTCGCAATTTTCTCGAACTCATGACAAAACGAACACCGAGCGCCAGAACTATCTTAAAAAAATTGCAACACGAGGTTCCTGGGCGCGTCGACACTCGCGCATCTACGGTACACGCTGTATCTTGTTCGGCCGAAGCGGCAGCTGCGCCTCTCGTCTGTCGGCTCGGCGTCCCGCGCCGCTAAGCACAAAGGCCGAGCGACAGTGGCGCCCATTACTTATTTCTTTATATATATTTTTAAATACATCACACGGCTAAGATTTTCTTTACCGAATAAAACTATAACGCGAGGAATTGGCATGAGGATTTTTGCACTCACCAGAGTGTCGCTGTTTACTTGGGCCCGAATAACCGGTGAGCTCGGGCCCACGTGGATTCCGCGCGCATGGCATTCGCGTCACCTGTTAGCTGCAGATGGTATCGAGTTAATCGTCGGTTTTCGGAAGGACTTGAGTAACGAAATAAGGGTCACGCCGGCGATGCAGCTCGATGATTCAATCTCTAAATTCAATCATCGAGAAGCCGACGGGTGAAATAATGGATGGCGGACGCGCCAGTGCCGGGCCGTGCCGGCGAAGATTGAAGGCGAGGGGCGCCGAGCGGCTCGGAGGGGCGGACTAGTAGGGCGCGTAAGGGCGAAACACGCTCTGGGATCCGGATCGATCCAGGACTCTGCCTAGCTCCTCTCCACCGCTAAAAATAGTCGCTGCCTCTCGACCGCTGTTACGCTGTACCCATAGACTTTATGTGCGCGTGTATATATATATATAGTGTATGTGCGTTTCGCGACGGAGAATCGTAAAAGCGGCCGCGTTCCTTGGTCCTGTGGAATTATTTGGGCTCGCTTTCTCGATCCAACTTCGGTACTGTGTAAGTTTCCGTTGTATGGCAGTAGGTAGAAGTAACGGTTCGTACCTGACGGGTCATAAACCCTCGGTAAACCTTCGGAGGATCTTACAAGGGTCCCTCCAATAGGAGTTTTATCCCACCGAACCGTGCGGAGAGTTGGATACTCTGAAAATAATAATAATAATAATTCAACGAGTCGAATAAAAAATAAT
>JAPYZC010002449.1:0-14619 GCA_030522665.1 Ichneumoninae sp. A BG-2022a
AAATTATTTAGTTGAATCAAGTAACTCTCATAAGTGTATACAAATAAAAATTTGTTTCGAACAACTAAAAAAATATTTAATTTGAATAAACAAAATTCTCATGCATTGATTTATTTTAATCTAATAAACCATTTCTCGGGGTGCATGAATCGCGTGTGTTTCATGAATCGCGTGTCTCGTGAAGTGTGTGTCTCGTGAAGTGTGCGTCTCGTGAATTGTGCGTCTCGTGAAGTGTGCGTCTCGTGAAGTGTGCGACTCGTGAAGTGTGCGTCTCGTGAAATGTGTGTTTCGTGAGACATACAGCGTGAAAAACGTCTCGTCGACGTACTTTTTAAGCGAGTACCTCGAGTTCGATTAAACTCGCTATTTATTAGTTTTTTTTATCACTTCGCATGTCTCCAGAACGAAGATGCCACGATGATATCATTTTCAGAAAAGTCACAAAGTGATGTTTGCCGATAAAAATAGTTTAGCGAAAAAGTACTTGGCGAGAACGTGACAGAGACGATCTTAATTTCCGGTACGTGGCGACCGTCGTACGAACGTTTGGCGAGGACTCTCCCATCGGCTCATTTCTGTTCGCAGAGCGTTCATCGCGAGCTGCTACATCCGCGCTTCAAAGGCCTCAGTTTCTCTTCAGCCATTCATGCGCAGTTACGATTCATACGTTTTTTTTCTGTGTGTGTTGGCCGTACGTACCAGAGAGCATGTGGAAGGGGCTACGGAGGAAATGACGCCAAAGCTCTGCGGAAGATGGAAGGGAAAAAGTAGAGGAGGAGTCGCTTACACAGGGTTGATATGGAGATGGTGACTGAAGCAGCGAGGGTGAAGAAAGGCCGCGAGGCAAAAGCGTCTTCTTACTCACTTCTTTCTCTCGCTCTGCATACCCTTCCCCATATACTTTCTCTCATTTCGCATAGTACATTTACCTACTATTCTCCGTCTTCTCGTTTCTCTACTAGACCCTGTCTTATTCCCGCCTCCACCCTTTCCCGTTGTTCATTTTTGTGCGTTGACTTCCTGCTGACACTTCTCTCATTTTGGATTTTTCACACACTCACATAGGCACCCACATACGTACATGCTCAGAAACGTGCGTCGCGGAGCGACCTTTCTTCCGCCAACAAAAAAAAAATGCAGATGTTGGAGGACAGCAGAAAAGGCTGACGCACTGCCAAGGAGTGCCTGACAAAAAATCCTTATTTCAGTCTGTCTAGGTGCACTTGGGACTTCTCATTTTTTCACGTAGGGTAGAGCGGGGCTGGTCGGAACACGGGGTAAGTTGGAAGAGCGCAGTAAAAAAGAAGAGATTCTTCGCAGTCAGTATGGTACTCTTAGAACTTAACGATCGTAGTATACACTGTAAGGGTCGAATTTTAAGACGTTAGTTTGAACTTAAGATCGCTCTTGAGATTGACCTCAAGATCAAAGTTTGACCCAAACTTCATTTCGTGCTTATTAAGATCTACCTTAAGTTCGAACTGAGGTTCGATCTGAATTTCGATCTCAAGAGCGATCTTAAGTTGAAACTAACGTCTTAAAGTTCGACCCTAAATCCCCTAGACTACTATACTCACTGCGTGAAATCGCTCCTTTTTCCTACGTCTGTTCGAACTTGCCCCGTGTTCTAACTATCCCCGGTCTACCCTATACATGGTGATTCAGGTTGTTTTTGGCCATCCTTGCTGACTGGTTTATCGTAATCTTAACAATATTACGAAGCCATTTTTTAATTGCAATAGTTACCTAAACGCAAGCATTGTTATAGTTACATAAACTTGAATGGGCGGACCAATGAGAGCGAACTACCCGGCCATGTTTCGACGTTCGAGATCGCTGTGCAGAGGTTTAACAACATTGAATGGGGCGCAACTCTTGTTATATCATGGATTCTGCGACTATGCCGGATCGAGCCGCACGAAACCCGAACGCCCGCAGCCGTTGCCCGTTCAGAAACTTACTTTGGATACCATAGAATGAGGGAGAGTGCTGCGCTCGAGCGAATGTCAGAGAGAGAGAGAGAAAGAGAGAAGTTAGTTAATTGCCTATGATTTCTGAACGTAGCCCTCTGTTATAAGTTCTTCGTATGAGGTTACCGGCGATCTTCGTAAATTTGGCAGATCAAAAGTGATACGTGATTTTGCTTACTACCCCAACGCCGTCAGGCGTCCGGTTTTTCGCACGAAAACGTGCTAACAAGTAACTGGAGTCTTGAAAAAAGCGCGTGAAAAAATAACAAGCATGATTTGCGCATGCGCAGTATTTTTCTCTCCCGTTTTACTAAAAGTTGGCCGTTTTGCCACGCGAAACATTTACGAAAACGGGGACTTTTTGTGCGTGTGTTGCAAAATAGTACATTACTCCATGAGGGCGAAAAAGTGTTTCGCACGAGCGATGTACGACATTTTTCATCACCAGGTGCAAAAATGGCGGTTTTAGGCACGCAAAGCGGGCGGAAAAGTGGCCATTTCCGATACTTTTCACAGTGGGAAAAATAATATTTTCGCGCCTTCGTTAAAATAGCCACATTCCTTGTGTGCAATACGGGCGGAAAATGGCCTGTTATTGACCGATGATCATTATTAACATGTGCGCATGCATGGTACTATTTCATTACTCCCTGGGGAGTAATAGGGCTAATTACTCCCGCTGGAAGCTCTATTACGCCCGGGGGAGTAATGGTCATTGGCGAAGATGACGATTTCGCGACGCAAGAAATGAGGTTATTTTAACGAAATCGGAAAAAAATATCGTATACCACAAGGGAGGAAGTGCATTTTCACCTCGTGTGAAAAAACGCACTTTCCTCCCCTGTGGCATAATATACTGTTTTCGTGACTACGCTGAAAAGACCCTATTTCATGCATGTAACGGGGGTGCAAAGTGGCTTATTCTTGACGAGCGGGAGGAAAAGTGAAACTTTTCCTCTCGCTGAATCAAGAATCGGCCACTTTCCATCCCCGTTGCAGGCATAGAAATATGGCCACTTTTTAGCATCGTCGGGGAACAAAAGGAGAAAGTACATTTTCACCTCGTCTGAATTTCTGCCGTCGCTTCGCTCGGCCATCAAATTTCCCCCGCGGTGAAAAGACGCACTTTCCTCCCTTGTGGCATAACATACTATTAATATACCAGCAAAGACGCTTTAAAAAAATGATCTGTAGTCAGTTTTCATGCGGTTCTACTTTTTCCAAAGAACATTTCCAAATTTGCCACGACTTTTATCGTCATCACTGCCAAGTTTTTCCGTACATTTTATCTCATATGCTTATCCGCCATCTTTCTCTGAACTCGATGATTTTCTCTCCGTCCCAGAGATGCATAATAGAGAGTTCTCACTATCTCGATGAATAATGTCAAGCCACTGTCTGAGAGGGGCCGAGAGTGGGGAGAGGCGAAGCGATGTAGACAATGGGAGAAGAGCGAGAGCTGACTCTATTCTCGAAATATCCCCGCGCGCGAAACCCTGGGAAACAAGGAGTCTCGTTAATCGTGAGTTTCTCGATGTATATAGCCTTCGGTGGAGAAGTACCTACGGCTTGGTGAGATGCTGCCGCTGGTTCCACCCGTCGAAACTCGAGGACGCGGGGAACAGCAGCAGCCTCCGCCCTCTCGACGGCATCAGCTTTGCTACTGCCAACAGTAGACGTCGGGAATTATTCTCGAACGTAGTAGGAGAGGTATAACGCGATACTGAAGCCGCCCATTATTTCGTTTGCCAGCGCGTTTCACCCGATACACTTCCACTCGGATAATAGCTTTCGCCTCCAATTTTTTTTTTTCCATCTCCTCTCCCCCTTCGTTCATCCCGTCCGAAGCTTCGTTAGGATGTTGTGAGGTCGGGAGCAGCAACGGCAGCCTCTCTCGCTCGATCCATCCGATTTCTATCGGATTTCTTTTCAGCCACCTTAATCGGGTAACGAACGATACACAAGCTAGTAACTCTAATAATTGGTGCTTATCCGTCGTCACCAACCCCGCGCGGAGTCAGGCTCGGCAGTACTTCCACCTTTCTTCTGCAATTTTCTGTGCTACCATCCCCGCCCTTCCCTTCTGTCTCGGCTTTCCACGACGGCTTACGAAAGCCAAACTGCAAATGTTGGTAGGACCGCGCTGTGAAAACTGCCAATGGTAAGCTGTATTAATTTCCAGGTCTGGCTGTTAACGTCTTAGCCCTGGCGCAAGACCGTGCCAAGCCCCGGAGTCCGGCCAGTATCGCGCCAGTGTCGGGATGTAACAGTCAGTCTGACCAAACTCTGCCTTGGTACTGGTAACCTATGGAGGCACACGTGTGCTGATAGATACTGCGCTCGCTGATGTTCATACTCGGCCTGTTGGTCTCTCGTACACTCATGCTCGTGGATTATGAGCGAGTTTACAGAGTAGGACGGAGATAGATGTGTGCAGAGGGTGGATACGAGAGTGTACAGAGGTGCCAGTTACTCCGAGATAGATACAGCCATGTACGTTATTCGTGCCGAAGATAGTTGATGGTCAATTCTCTGGTGTAACATTTTTACAGCGTTGCATCAGGACCTGCTAACGTCCGAAAAAACCCAATATGCGATGATCCAAATTTCTGCTAGGGCTGCACTGATCAAAATGAGATTTTTTTGCGATTTTTGCAGACGGTAAGAAAAGATTTGAACATTTGGCATATATTGCTTGTTCGCTAATGTTGGTAATCGATTTTCTTGTTAATTTCACGAGTAGATTGTGAACGTTTGTGGGCAGGACATATTTGTTGAATGTTAAAAATCTTAACCTTTACTGCGTAGAGTAAAAGTAGTGAATATTGCAAATTCCCATCACCACGTGAATCTGTGATAAATGGACCTGGGCATATTCACTATTCAAACCCTACCCTATTCAAAATACTGTTACGCTTCTACGGTTTGCATAGTAAAATTTACAGTACGTACACAATAAAAAATAACTTCGTAAAATCAGAATACGAAGATTCCTAAAAATAATGTTGTTAAATAAGTGATAAACTCTTTTGTTCAGGTTTGAATACACAGAACTATCCTTTTATTTCCTGTGTCATTAACAATTTTAGTTTGTACTTTTGTTTATAAAACTAGGAACGGATGGTGCGATCGAAAAAAAATAACAAATAAAAGATTGCGGACGTTTGTGGACAATAAGTTGTTGTAAAAAGTACAAACTTTTTTACTGTGTCTCGTAAATATTTCGTAACTCATATCATGTACAGTATAAATCAAAATAGGTAGTATAAAAATATTTGGAATACAAAGATTGATCAATTCTTATAATTAATTTTTCTCCGTGGGGCAATATTTATCGAATCAACTGTCCTGCCGCTCGATACTCTTCAAGGATTATTATAGTGGTTCTCATCGTGGTAATGGCAGAATAACATTTCTCTTCGAGATTGTTATTCTGATTGATTTCTACCCTTCCAATATCGACAAATTGTCCGATAACCAGAGAGAGAAGGGAATTAAAAATATTGATATGAGAACCCATCGATCTGCTCGTCGTAATAAATAATGATAATGCTGAATCGACGATACTAGTTGTAGCTCGGTCGGGAAAGCTTCACAATTTTTTACCTTTTTCTTTCTATCTCAATCTTCCTCTCTCTCTCTCACAAGTCTCAACCACGACCAGCAGCACCAGATGGAACTTCACAACAACAAACGGCTCGAGGGCCAGTACTCCAGTTAAGTTTTAAGTGGAAACTTTAGCTTAATTCGCCCAGGAAAGAGCCCGTGACATTTTCATGGTAGGAGTTATAACACCGAGAGGTGGTCTTATACCCTTCTTTCCCCCTCGCTCTTCCACTTTCCTTCTTCCTCAGTTCTCACTTCGCTCCTTCCTCTTTCTCTCTCTTGCTCCTGGTGTACTTTGCGACATTTCTTCGAGACGAATCGTGCCACTGGATGGCACAGACTCCTTTTTCTTTCTTACATATACATTGGACAAAATTTTCTTGCAAATTCCAATTACCCGGATGACGCCTCGCACTGGGGACTCTACCGTAAGCATTTAATCCGAAGGGATGATGGATTTTAACCGCGGAAGAAGTGACGGTATTGTTTCTTCTTCTACAATGATTTTTATCCAAATTATTTTTATAATCCATCTGCACGTAGAGTTAGATTAGTAATAAGATTTTCGAAATCTTACATTTTTAACATTTCGATAGCAACTATTCCAGTATAGATAGCACCACGTAGTGCAAGTACCTTTATATTGACTATGCGGGGTTATTATTCTTGGTAGTAACAAATATTTACCATTACAATAAGTGTACTTACGCGTGGCAAAATTTTTCAAGGGGTTCAAGTCGTACAAAAGAAGTGGTAAAAAAGATGTGGAAAAAAATTCATGAAGGAGACATAAACTTTAGGGGAGGGCGAGGCCAAACGAAACCCCGGGTCAAGACAAACGAGTGTTCTGCATTTTAAATGAGCCACTTTTTCTTCATGTTCCGTAAAGAATTTCTAAAAAAATATTCCGTTCTACCCTGCGGTCCCGCAGTTTCTGTAATGGCATAAAAAAATTGATTCTGCACTGAGAGTAGGATCTGATAGAAATCACCATAAATTTCGTAAAAACCGCCAGAACATTCAGGTATATGGGAAGTATAACGACATCCTGACAAACATTGATAATAAACTCAATACATTTTGCTAGAACATATGGCAATTTGTACTATCACAAATATTACCCGAATATCCCGTAGTTTTTGCTTGAATATAAGTTCTTTTTACTACAAAACGGTAACCGGATATAGTAAACGGTGGCGTCGCCATCGCAAAATTTTTGTTCTTGAGACCTGCTTGTAAAAAAAAATGCATGAACGTAGGGTAAAAGTGGGGAATATGGCCCGGTCCATATATCATTGATTTACATATTCATCGAGGTGGGCCATATTCACCACTTTTACCCTAAGTATTAACAATTATATAATATTATACGACAAAATTATAGACATTTATTTTAAAAAATCCTGTATGGAAATTTCGTAAAAGGTTTAGGAGTCCCCAGAGTGGTCGATTGTAAAATCGTTAGCTTATACCGACACGTTATGTTGATCAATATATATATCAATTTTTTCATTATATATATATATATTTTTATTGTATATTAAATGAATTGCGATTTATCTGCGACCCTGCCTTCTGGAAAAAATCACCATACGGTTCGGTTAAAAATTGCTACGGTCCCTGTGAGAATTTCACATATCGCTAGTGGTGGCGCTAATGTCCCATGTTGCCTGGTCGAAACTTACCATATTATTTGTCAGTTTTTCCAAGGCCCTTATCTCAGTGTGCGAATTGATTGTGTCAATTGATTCCGCAAAAATTGAATCAATCTCTCCGATTATTACCGACAGTGTTTTATACCACTATATAGTATAAACCATACGTTCCGTTATCCATAGGCCGACATATGGTGGAAACCATGTTTTCCGATATCCATTGACCGAGACGATTCAATCCATAGGAGGCAAACCCACCCGCCCATTAGCTCGAAAAGGTAATCATCCCTTCAAGCTCGTACACATCCGGCGTACTGTGTTTCTGGGCACCGAGTGAGCCTGGAACACAGTAGCAGCAACAGCAGCAGGGACGTCATTATAGTTAGCTAAGACTTCGCAGACACGACACCTGTTTCCCGAGCACTTCTGTCAGTGACGGGGTAGCGCAGATCCGTTTGTTACACGTTACCGGATCGTACGTTACATGGACGTATGTATACAGCTAAGGACCGGCCGGGGGTTGTGCAGCTTCTTCGGGGTGGCGCTCGAGAGACGCGTCGTGCCGACGACGGGTAGTCCGCGCGCGTGGTGCACATAACGTTCCTACTCAAGCTACTCGTAGCTGCTTGGTGGACGCGCCACGTAGCATGTTCTGGAATTATGGCGGAGATTAGCCGACGAGTAACGTCGTCGTTGTCGTCCTCGTCCCCGTCGTCCGTGTCGTCCAGGAGACACAGGGAACTCTCATGGCGAGCGCGTATAACGTACTCGATGCATTGTCTCTTTGTCGCACCCACGTTTAACGTTATCCACGAGTTCCACGACCTGCGCGGCGCCGCTTGACGCAACTCAGGTCTAGTTACTATTCTCGGAAGTTGATATTCCGAGTCGTTGACTTATTGCACACACGCTTGTTTAGTCTACTAAACTTCGTTGAGCAACGCGAACGCGGCGTTCCCGAGACCGAAGCCTTTTGAGTCGGAAGCGTGATGATATTTCTCTCTAATTATTATCGAGAGAGGCTGTGTAGAGAAATGAATCGAGGTTGTATGTAGACGTCGAAGAGGTTTCGGTATGCAGAAGCTTCGATGTTAATTTCTCGAATCTTGCACAGTGTGCAAGATTTTAGTCGAGTTGAATATTCTGATTCCTTCAAGGAGTATCCACAATTTCGTCACTATAGTCATAATGGTTAAGTCCTTCTGAACAAACTTAAAACGTAATTTCGGAGTGAGTCACGTTATTGCCAACCCGGTAACGGGTTAAACATTACACGTTGCCGGGTCATAACATGGCAGCTGTAATAATAATGAATAGTTGCTTGGCGTAAAATCTTATATCGCATGTTTAGAACAACAGTGTAGCAATTTGTATGGTGATTCTACAAGAGGTGTTACACTATTGTTTTAGGGGTGCGATATGACAGTCTATGTCCAAAACAACGATAATTCACGCACAATCATAATATGATCTTGGGCATATAAAGGTGTGCCTATGACTGCGTCGTGATTGTATCGCATTACGTCGGATACATTAAACTGCGTTCGATCGATAGCAAAAACTGTAATTCCGAATTTGTAAAACTCGTCTATACATAAAAGTAGCATGGACTACGTTCTGACACTCGCATACTACGTGTAGAAAAAAGGATTCGATGGAAACTTTTTAATTTTTGATATCTATAAGCACTATATTGTATGGTTTGCGAAACGTGCTTTAAATCAAAACACGACATACCGCGCTAAACGCACGTATGAGCTAGTACATTAAACATTGTAACTACGCTGAAGATTCCTCACATCTTGGTTGATCGGATATTTGTACGGTTTTTTGTACTGACAAAAATTAAGAGTCTTCTATTGTCACTATTTATATTTCCCAAATTTTCCTCATCTATACTGCTTGAGACTAAAGATCATTTGATGAAAAATTACCGCGAACTACCCATGATTATGGAGCTACTGATTGTATTTTCAACCGATAAATTCAACCTACAAATAAACAATTCCTGCATCGAATGTCCAACGAGGCACGGTTCGATAATTGGCACGGTTTACTTAGAATGGTGGGAATATGCCTGGTCCATGTATCATGGATTAACGTGCGCACAGGAGGGCGCCATATTCACCACATTTACTCTATCATATTGTAGTTATCAAAAATGTATCGTAGCATTTATTTACTTTTATTTCGCATAATAAAAAGACGAGGGATGTAAAAATATTGGCTAAAGAGTAAATATCACGAACGTTTATATGACATCAAAACCAGCTCATCCTTTCTCAATTCTTAATCAGCAGTGATAACAAAGAAAAAGAAAGTAACATTTACGTTATTTTCATTGAAATTATACTTATTTGTTATAACAAAGTATAATTTCAATCGCGCGTAAAGGTTACACTCACTGTTGTGTTTAATTTTTTGTTAGACCCCTACGTTATTTGAACCTTTTTGATGAATTATTGTTAACGATTAAGCCGCGTAAGAACGGTGGAGCGAAGGCTCTAACCGATGAATATCGCAATCGGATAGACACGATTTAGGTGAGAAATTGAAACGCTATCGCAGAAGATCATCGTATCTAGTGAACCAAAGGTACACTTCGATGGGGTACTCTGGCCCGAAATTCGATAGAGATCCTCACGCCATTTCGCGTACGTTTGCTCCCTGATCGGCTAGGAGTGTCTGCAGCAAATCCTCACGAAGATATACGAGGGTTTCCTCCGAGGCGGTCTAATCGCACGATATCATCCATGGTGAAATCGAGCCTGATATCATTTGTTTACGCCCATCCCCTTTAACCTTTTTCTCCCTCGACTCTATCCACTATATCTGGGATCTGGGAAGGTAACGAAAAAAAGGCAGCCACGTGTCTTCTACGTACGCAAACAAATTTTGATAACACATTTTTCAAGAGAGATATTATAAGGAGAAACTCCGTGGCAAGGGTACACTTGTATGCCCCAACAACTTGTTGAACATAACTCGCGGAGGATTCCATTTTTATTTTCCTCTCTCTCCCCCCTCTCTTGTCTTTTGATAACAAGCTTCGCCCAACCACCGGCAAAACTCCCATGGGCTAGCCGTTATTCTCTGGTAAATATTTAACATCGCTAAAGTTCCGTGAGATGCGCCTCTTGCTTGTTGCAGTACGACTTGTAATACGCTTTAGTTTTGTCGGTACTCGTTTCGGAAAGTATAGAGATAGTTGTCTATAGGGTAGTTGTAGGGGGGCTTATATAATACTGCGCGGAGGGAAAGGGAGCGAAATAACGGAGTAAAGCAGAGGCTCGACGAATCTTAGTAGACCGAAGTGTGTTCTTCGGGGTTATACTTCTCTTCCCAACAACGTCTAGGCGGAATCGCCTCGAGCCAGCTGCCCTTGCTGTTCCTTTGTGTATCCGAGACCGAGGACTATAACACAACAAGTTTTAATAATATTAATATTAAAGTGGCTTAATTGCAAGACGAAGGTTGCTCCGTGAACCCGAAGGCTCAACGGCTTTGCTTTTCTTGGGATGGATGCCGCATGCCTTCGCCTCATCTCTGTTCGCTTCTTCTTGCCAGCATGGAAATTCTCTCTCGCTCCCTATGCCTGTCTCTCACTTTTAACCAAGCGGGTATTCGCTTAAACTAACTAATCTGATTTTGCACAGGCAAGTCTCTAAAGTACCGTAACTGCTAATGTCAAAAAGTTCAAACCAAGTATATGTATATTATATACATATATATATATATCTATCTTACCTCGCTCTGTCTCTCTCTTTCTCTGTAAGTTGGGTAATAATGATACAATAATTAGTATTTGTTTGGGCAAACTGACGATCTATGATCGATCGCGCTAATGCTCGAACTCTCACAGCAGCTTCTCAATTGCTATTGTAAAAAATTGTCAAAAAGTTCAAACTAAATATATGTATATATATGTATATATATATACATATATTTAGTTTGAATTTTTTATATCTATCTAATTATATCTATTTATGAACTAATTATATCTATCTTACCTCGCTCTGTCTCTCGCTTTTTCTCTAAGTTCAGTAATATGATACAATAATTAGTATTTGATTCGGTAAACTGACGGTCTATGATCGATCGCGCGAACGCTCGAACTCTCACAGCTGGTTCTCGAGAGTTTCACGGCTCGATCTCTCTCGCGCTCGGATTTGTTTACGTAGCGGACGCCCAGCCGGACTCGCGACACACTCACACCATCTTACTTATAGCTGAACACACACATACACACTCTTCTTGCCTGAAACTTGCCACGTCAATTGCTGAAAAGTCGTCGGATATCTTCAGTTTCGAACGATCTCCCGATCTGTATTCATCGTCTCACGAGGACTCAATAATAAAGCGAATGTCTATTCTCGTTAAAGTCAACGATCGTCTGCTCCATTATTCTCGCAATCCTCGACTCCTCAGCAAAGGAACACTCCGCTTCTCGCACAGGACGTTACGGAAGTCTCGGAATTATTGATATGGACATCGGTATTTTTATTGTGTCCTTGTCACGTAGCAGGAAAAATGTGTGTAAATAAAATTAAAAAATAAACATAGTATAACAGTCAGTAAAGTAAATAAAAAATAGTTTCAATAATAGTAAGTACCTAACCCGAAAAAATTCACTTTTGAGAAATTCTAATTTTCTATCTTTCTTCCTTCAAGATGCAACACCATACGTCCATTTTTTTCAGAATTTTTAAAGTACAGTACAACCTCGATTGTCCGATCCAATTGGGACCGAAGATCGTTCGCATTAACAAAAATTCGCATAACAGAACAGTGAAAAAATTGCAGTACCCATATATTTTAAATAATTATTACATATATTTGAAGAGTAACGTGATACATGTACACCCAGAAATAAATTCATTGACGGCCACCGTTTACTTGGTTTAAGTAAAATATTTATTTAATTTAAGTAAAATATTTATTTAATTTAAATAAATATTTATTTAAATCAAATAAATATTTTACTTAAACCAAATAAACATTGGCCGTCAAATAATTTTTTTTTCAGGGTATAATTTTATGATAAGCAACGGTAACTTCAAACCTTCCCGTCGAAAGCCACAATTCTCGTTTGGCGCACGAGAGTTGTACATGTTTTCGCGGCTCATTTTTTTTTGGTAATGTCAGATTTCGTTTACTTGCAAACATCATACGAACACGCTGACAATGTGTTCGTCTCTCCCTTATCGAATTTCGAAAGGATCTCTAATTTTTTTCCGCCGTAAGTACATTATGCTTACGGTTAGAGGTGGAAGGAGTAGACGTTGAATCCATAACGCACTGAACTACGAGACCAGTAGATTAACGAAAATAAATTTTGAATAGGGTGAAAGTGGTGAATATGGCCCACCTCGATTAACACGTGAATCTATGATATATGGACCGGTCCATATTCCCCACTTTTACCCTACGTGTCTATTTGCTCGGCTGAGATACAAATAAATACGCATACGACTGACGTTTATGCATGGTAGTTCTGTTTAAGTATATGCGAGCACGAGCGTTCTTGAATTGGCTTGTTGTTTGTAGCGCGCAACATTGTACAGATACGAGAATTTCACGCAACAGTTCGGATAGTAGAAACTTTATCCGAACCAGCGGCGGTTCGGATAACAGAGGGTTCGGATAATCGAGGTTCTACTGTAATGTTGAGGAAGATATTGCAATGATCGAGCGGAGAGTTTGGGGACCGGCAGATATTGGTATTGCAGATGGACGGGCGAAATATCGAAGAGATAATACATATGGTGATCACCGGGATTCGAGCCCGGATTAGTCGGTTACTGAGTAACAGGGCTAACCACTGCGCTACGTCACCTATGTATTTCTCTCATTCGAATCCTCCTCTTATACACTGAGGAAAAGAAATGGTTAGAGCATTAGTAAGCAAATGCGCGCTGAAGTACGTTCAAAGGTGTATTCAGTTGGTATAACAAAAATGTTCATTGCAATTGACAAATATTGAATAAATTAAAGCAAATAATCGTTTAACAAAATAATGTTTTATTTGTACCAAACGAATAACAGCTTTGAACGTATGTCACCGCGACTTTTGGTTAATCCAACCAATTTTTTTTTTCAGTGTATGCAACGCAGAGCTGTCACAATATTTTCAAAGACAAAAGCCTTATAAACGTTGCGGATATCGTATATTGGGCACTAACGGTTTGAAACCGTGCGTCTCCACAAGTTATCCTTTGTTTAGAAAAAAAAAACCCATTTAAATTTCTACACGAGAATAGTTAACGTTTCATTCAGCCGGCAATTTTCCACCAAGCCGATTTTCTGGCTCGAGCAGCTCCGTCGCGATAAGTCCGACGACAAATAAGAATCCTATCTTTGTATTAGAGTGCGAGTAAGTATAGGCTGTATCCGTGCAGGTGCAGGTGCTTCTGCTTTTCCGCTGGTTGACTGGACTCCAGGAGGAGCACCCGGCGAAGGAGGAGGCTGAAGGCACGACGACGACCGCTTACCCAGCGAAGCGTTCGCTCCTTTGGATATTATCCAGCCACGGAGCCGAACACACCGCCTGCCACGCCGAAGGAAAACCATCTTTTACGCTCGCGGAATACCAATGACGCTACCGCCGAACGGATAAAACTGTATCGGGATATAGTCTGGCATCCGACCGCCCGCGGGGAATCCCGAAGCATAACCCCGCAACAGCGGATCTCTCTCTTCTCTTCTCGCTTCCCCGTTCACTAAAACCGCCACGAGAAAGATACACACACCGACCATTTTTATGGAATTTCCTTCTCTCTTCTCTCAAACCCCCTCCGTCCCGCGAGTTCCTTTCGCGGTATGCATGCATACTCCTCCACTCACTTTTTCTCTATTTACATCAGGGGAATACCTACCGTTCACCCGGTTACCCACTATCCAACGTTGAATACCGCATTTCTGCTTTTCCCGCTAACAAATAACGTGGAAAAAATAAAATAAAACGTGTATTGGCAGTAGAGAAACTCCGACGGGGTACTCGGATACCAAAGATCATTTTCTACTACTCGAGATATCTGAACTATCCGGGATTTTTCATCCTCAAGAAGTTCCCCATTCGGTATTCAAAACATCGATGAAAGACACGGTTCGAGAATTATTTAACCTACCTAAGGGGCTAAGAGAGAAGCATTGAAGTTCCATCTTCAATATAATGTAGGGTAAAAGAGGTGAATATGGCCCACCTCGAGTAAGGAGGGAGTCTCGCTGCGCGCTGACTTCGCATACGTTCGACAACAGCAAGAGAAAATTGCAAGTACTTCTTGATGATGAAAAAATCATGTATACTAAAGGTACTGAGAAGATTAATTTTGCATAATACTAATTGCAAAATGTTATTAACAAATTCATCAAAAAATTAATTGGTTAAC
>JAPYZC010002450.1:0-14614 GCA_030522665.1 Ichneumoninae sp. A BG-2022a
AAGTTCGAGAGAAAAAAGACGAAGATTACAAACACTTCTCGATGAGAAAAAAATCTGAAAAAATTCTAGCATATAAAAGGTGCTGAAAAGATTGTTTGTGCGTAATAATAATTTCCGAATGTTCATAACAAATTACTGAAAAAAAAAAAATTGTGCAACAAATTACCCGGCAGCCAAATTTTTTTTTATTACGAAAATGATTTGTTAATTTTTCTGAATACGTATGAATTCTTTCAGAATTTTATCTCATACTTGAAAATTACGATTTTAAACAAATTTTAACATAAAGGAAACGAATAACATTTTGGCATCATTATTACGGACGAACAATCTTATCAGCATATTCCATATGCTTGATTTTTTTCAGATTTTTATCCAATCGAGAAGTGTTTGTAATTCTCGTTTATCCCTCTCAAACTTAGGCGGCGTCAGTCATTGCGCTGTACTACCTTAATAATATCGATGTAAAATTGATAGTATTAGTTGCGTATAAGCATAGCCCATCCGCCTTCCTGGCGTTGGACCATGGACGTATATAAGTATCCGTGAGTGTCCGTGTGAGTGTCCAGTGGTCTTGCATTTTATCATTAAGTAGTTATAGATATATCCATATGTGACGAACCTCCGGCGAGACAACTTCTCGAAACGGCAGACTTTGTTCATACTGACAGTAAAGTTCCAGTACGATTCGTTGGGCTATTCTCAATTCCCTCGGGCTCATACTGTTTGGTCTTTTCTCTCCGGGTGGATCTTCCGAGCAATCCAATACGTTTGTACAGAGCATACACTGCCAGGTTTCGCTCTCACTGAAATAACAACAGAGACACGATAATATTCTCGTCCCCTCCACCTTTAGTCGTTAGCAAAGCGGAACGAAACATAAAAAAAAAAAAAACAACCAAGACTACTAATCGAATGTGACTTACTCGGGAAACGACTTTAAGCTAGGTATATGGCAGAACAAGTGAAAGACTTTGGGGCACTTGTCGCAGCACAGAACAGCGTCCCCGCCGTCCATGCAGACCGCGCACCAATCCTCGTTAGGATCGTCTTTGGCCATCGTCGCAGCGTTATCTTTAGAATTGTCTATTAAATGTAAGAGTTTAAACGACAAAAATCTTATCCTATTCGCATTACTGACAAAAGCGCGACTCACCGGATGCACTGTCGCCCAGTGAGTGCAACCCCTCGTCGGTCGAGCTGTCGACCTGAGTGGAGTCCATCTGATTCTTCTGCGCCTCCGGTATAACGACGATGCCGTTGGAGTCCAATTTCGCGATAGTTAGCATCAGATCGTTGAGGGACTTCTGGCAAAATTTGTCGAGAGTCTTCTCGGTCTCGTCGGTTTTTCCGGGAGGGACTGGACTCGGTGTCTTCGGCACCGACGAGCTCACGGCAGGTCCGACCGATCCGGAGGTGAGCGACTGCGGCGACGGCTCGCCGCTCGAGCCGGTGCTCGCCGGATTGTACTTTTGCACGTTATTGTTTGTCTGCTGTATGAGAAATTGCTGGTGGGGCTGGAGCTGCTGTTGCTGCTGAATTTGGTGATGCTGCTGGGGCTGTAGTTGATTCTTCAACGTTATCTTATAAGTATCATTAGCTATGGAGACAGGAACTGGCGGAGCTGCGGAGTGACGGGCGTTTGTGTAAGGAAGGCAATGATTCGCTGTTTGAGGTATATGCCAGCGCGGTATTGTACCCAATTTAAGATGATAATTCATCTCAGCCAGAGTCGGCGGTACTCCACCGGTGGGACACTGCTGGACCCTTCCGCCGGAGGCTAAAGACGGATTAGTCGGCTGATAGGTCTGCATCTGTGGGCCGCGCTGCTGGAGATTGTTCGCCGGATATCTGTATCCAGGGGGCAGTTTGTAAGGCACGTGGTTCGGGCCCGGTCGAAACGGCGGTGGATTGTGTGCGAGGAGGCCCCGCAGGCTCGCGTTCTGTTGGCCCAGTTGGTCGAGGTGTACCTGTTGATGGGGATGTGTGGACGAGGTGACTTGTTGCTGATGACAAGAGCCGAGCGGACGCTGCTGCATCATCAGCTGCGGTTGCTGCTGCATTCGCCCGTTGAAACTCACATTGTGTGACAAACGCGGTGGTAGCTGGGTTTGCGGCGACGTACGCGGCGGCATGCTCAATCCAGGATAATGGGGAGGCTGCGGCTGCTGCTGCGGAGGAAAATTCTGCGGCTGTAGCTGCTGCTGGGGCTGCTGGAGATGGGCTATTTGGACTTGCTGAAGATGCGAGGCTTGGAGCTGCTGTTGTTGGAATTGCTGCTGCTGTTGATGATGTTGTTGTTGCTGTTGTTGTTGCTGCTGTTGCTGCTGTTGTTGCTGTTGATGTTGTTGGTGATGCTGTTGTTGTTGTTGTTGTTGTTGTTGCTGGTGTTGTTGTTGCTGCTGTTGCTGTTGTTGTTGCTGCTGTTGTTGTTGCTGCTGTTGTTGTTGCTGCTGCTGTTGTTGTTGATGGTGTTGCATCTGCTGAAGTGTCTGCTGTACTCCTTGATGCACCGGAAATTGCTGATGCGGGGGAACTTGCTGATGCGAATTTTGTGGCCCGATGGTGGTCTGCTGTGTTGCCAGGGCCACTTGTAACACCGGCGTGGAACGTTCGGACACCGTTGCCGAGGCTGAAGATCCAGATTGTGGCTTAGGATCCACGGGTTGATCGGTTAACGGTATCGTCGGCGTGCCCGATCCCGAGGGCGGCGATATTGAACGGTACACGCGGCCGTCGACGACGATCGCTCCAATCGACGAGACAACTGAATTAACGAACAATAGCATTAATAAAGGTCAACTCTGCTCGGAGGTACGGCGGGATCTCTCAGAAGATACATTCAATCTGGGCTTCACGAACGTGCTTTGCCCGCCCCGTTTAAAGTAGCACTAGCGGACACCCTGAGCCCACGTGAATTTAGAGAGAATTGACAGAGAATTACGAACACTTCTCAACAGGATAAAAATCTGAAAGAATCAAGGATGTGGAAGATGCTGAAAAGATTGATTATGCATAATAATAATTCCAAAATGTTATTAACAAGTTAATGAAAAAAAATCAACTAATCCTCCGGCAATTTAACTTTCTGTTTATATAAAAACAATTTGTTAATCTTTTTGAATACGTATGAAATTTTTCAGAATTTTGTGTCATTTTGGAAAATGACGTTTGGAAAATTAACTAAAAACACGATTTTCAAAAATTCATACGTATTCAGAAAAATTAGCAAATCATTTTTATTAAAAAAAAATGTAAGTTGCCGGGTGATTTGTTGGGAAATTTTCTTTTCGTTGATTTGTTAATAACATTTTGGAATTATTATTATGCAAAATTAATCTCTTCAGTACCTTCCATATGGTTGATTTGTTTTCACATTTTTATCTCGTCGAGAAGTGTTCGCAATTCCTGTCTCAATCTTTTCTGAACTAACGTTGGCTCAGACTGTCCGCTAGTGGCAACTTAAGGCCCATATCCTCGCGTGATTCACCATGTGAGAGATTCCGCTGTAGTACTTTGCATAAGCCGATTCATCGCGCCGAGCTCACCTTTTATCAGATCCGGCACTTTCTCCAGAGATAGATGAATTCTGACGGGTATCTCCGGATTTGGTATGTCCGCTCGTCTGCTTTTGATCCTCTGCAGGTGTCCCGTAACAGACCTGATAGATTTAATGCATTCGTTAGGATGAGGTTCAATGCGAGGCCGATCGTTGTAAGGATAATATTTATAGATTGCGTTTACTTTTTACTGTACAGCAGCTCCATGTCGGAACCCTTCTCCAGAGCATGCTTGACGAACTGAATACAATGGTCGGTGAGCTTCGACAATTGATCCAAAGCGACTTTCTTCTCGTTCAAAGTGTTTTGCTTCTGATCGCAGACCTCGTTCAATCGCATCACCAGTTGTTTTCCTCTTGTGTTTATCGCATTCGTCAGTCTGTGAAATAAAAGATTAGATGAAAAAAAAAAAAAAAAAAAATTTGGAGCAAGCCTCGTCGCTTTCGCTACGTCTCAATTTACTCACTGCACGACCATCTGCGTTATGTCTTGAACGAGCGTCTTCTTCTTCTCCAATATCAAGACTTGCCGGTCTTCTATAACTTTCATAGCGCTCTTCAGCAAGACTCTCTTATAACTGAAAAAAAAAATGTGAATGGAAATTATCGACTTTTTTTACACAATATCGCAGGCGGGGAACGGACAGAAGGAAAAATTAATTGCAACATTTTCCATCCGCATATGCCATAGTTTACTTTGTACAGTAATTTCGTATTTATGATTGTTTTGCCTCTTTTCTCTTCATTATTTAAGGCACATTTTTTGTTTTTTATTTCAGAGATCATTGACTTGCGAATATCATACGAGCGAGCTAACCATGTTCTCCCTTATCGAGTTTCGAAAGGATTTCTAATTTTTTTTTTCCGTAAGTACATTACGTTTACGCTTAGAGGTCGAAGTACTGGACGTTGAATCCATAACAGATAAACTACGAGACCAATAGATTAACGAAAATAAATTTTGAATGCGTGTGTATTTTCTCGACTGAGAAACTAATAAATACTGCGCATAGGCCAGACGTGCATTTACGGCAGTGTTGTGTAATTCTATACGAGCTTGAGCGTTATTGAATTGGCTTGTTGTTTGTAATACGCAACAATGTATTGGCGCACAATAATGCAAGGATACGAGAATTTCGCGCAATAGTTCGGATAGTAGAAACTTTATCCGAACGAGCGGCGGTTCGGATAATCGAGGCTCTGCTGTATAGCACAACTTTGTTAATTACAGATTTCCCGAGGTAATGACACTGTAATTTTTTTTTTCGTTTTCAGAAAAAATCCGGTACGAAAGACTAGGTTTGTGCATTCTACTCCTATTCTGCACTTAGCAATGCACATTTCAACCTGAAAAATTCCTAACTGTTTAACCCTCGAGGCGGTTTCACTTCATCTTAAGCCCTTTTTAAGATAATGATCGATGTTTAGTTATGTGAAAAGTACCGACACAGCATCAAATATTTTTCAGACGCTTCGGTAATATTTTCGATGCTTCAGAAAAATTGACATTACTGAAATACTTGTAGAAAATGTTCTAGCAATCTTAATTGCTGCGATAAAAAAATCTGAGCGGGTGATTTCGTTAAAAGAACGAAACATAAAATTTTGAACGATAAAAAAAATAATCAGTGGTCTTTTCAAGGACTGCAGGGATTTTGAGGACTGCCAGACACCATAAAAATAAAATATTACCATCACGCCGGTGTTATATATTATATAACATAAATCTGAATTTAAATCCGAGAATAAAAAATCATTGGTCGTTCCAAGACAAACGGAAAAATGTTTCAGAGATTGATTAACTCTCACCTAACTTCCTTGAGCAGCGTCGCCACGGAACCCCGCGTTTCCGCAGCGATTTCGTGAATAAATTTGTACTTGTGATCCCTGTGATCGCTCAGCTGACAGTCCCTGCACGTGAGTCTGTCGCAAGTTTGGCAAAAGAGGGACAACTGCTCGTTCGGATGAACGACGCAGAATAAATAACTCGGAATTTTCTTGTCCCCTTTTTTTGTGCTCTCCGCGTAATTGGCGACCTCGTCCTTAGGCTTTATCGTGTGATCCTTGGTTATCTTTAGCCTCTGATGAGCCTGCAATTTTCCAAGAATAGGAGAGTTAAAAAAATATATGTGATGATCGTCAGGAGAAACTTAGGCTCTCCTACAGTCTTCCTTTTAGAATTAAGGCCAACTTTTATATTTATAGTCATATGTATCTGATGTTATTTTTTAACAAAAAATGTTACTCGCGATGATGTATTATCTGGTATTGTATATTCAAATTTTGTATGCCTCATGTTTTCGATTCACAACTTGAATTTTGTGTAAAGGAATTACTCTGTCAATAAAAATAATTAAAAATAATTAATTATTTAATTCAAAATAATTAAATAAATAAATATCAGAGTCGTGTCTACGGTTCACTGGCAAACTTTCAGTGTTTTCAGGAACCGTGCACGTAGAGACAATCATGTACAAATAGTCAAAGTCAAAGTCAATGTAAAAAAAAAAAAATTAATTGAATAGAATCTGAGTTACATAAAAATAAAATAACATTTACTGTTTTTCGTTTTTAAATCCAAAGATATAAATAGCCACAAGACACTTTTGAACATCGATTGTTGCTAAATGCAAAATCCATTAATAAGAAAACAAATGTTAACATAAAAGATCGGCGAATCAGAAAGAATAAATAAGTATTGCATAATATCAAAGACTCTAACAACTCACCAAAACGCAATTTTGACATATAAATTCCTCGCACTCCACGCACCAACTCGTCGCTGTGGCGTTGTCGTGGCAGCCGGTGCATTTTTTCTCCTCCTCCATGTCCTTGCCGTCGTCCTCGCTACCCTGCGTACAGTCGTCCTCCGCAAATTTTGAATGAAATCTGTTGTCGATCAGATTCTCCATCTGACTCGCGACGTTGCAAATTTCACAGGCAATAACGCTGCTCTCTACTGTAACAAAAAAAATCCAAAACAATATACATACATACATATATATATATATATATATATATACAGCAAGTTCGGAATTTAAATATGAAAAAAAAGAAAAAAAATCCACTTTTCCTTGGAAAGTTAACTCACGCATAACGTCGACATCCACCGACGTACTCGAGTCGGAAATTTTGTTGTTGATGCACGGCGAGCAAGCCGCGTGAAGACACTCCAAGAGTTTCGGCTCGTCGTCGGAGGTGAAAGTTTTGTCGCAGAGAACACACTTGTTGAGAAACGCCCGACCCTCCTGTCCCTGGCTCTCGGGTACACAGTCGTTTCGCTGTTCGGCATCCTCGTCCATGCAGATCGACTGTGCCTGCGACTGTTGAGCCTCCTGGTTGCCAGTGGATTGTTCCATGGGCTCTTCCTTCACCGCCACCACCGACACGATCGTCGAGGCCTCGCTCGCTCTCGTATCCATAACTCCCAATTTTGTAACACACGACTAAGGGAATCTCAGCACGACGATATAACGGAGATCCGACGATCCCCGTATTCAAAACTTTCAATAATAAACATTAATAAGTTTCACTGTGCGCCATAGTGGAAAAAGGGAGCATCTGACGCGATGCAATTCGCTAATTAGGTTTGGCGCGATGCGAACATTCTCGGCGAACTTTCGGTCACATTTTCAATCCGTCGCGGAGGGACACGACAGTACCCGTGTGAAATTTTTCGGTCTCGCGGGGGGAGAGGGGGAGAATTTTCTTTCTTTTTTTCTTAGTTCGGTTGGATACAGCAATGAAGCCCAAGCGCCATTCGCTGGGCTGTTTCAGCCACTGTGAATCGCCCGTTCGAACCCGCGGCGCCTCAATGTGGACTCTTCCTGCTCCGTTATATTATGTCTCGGTAGTTTTTCATGTAAATTTATACTTTTCTTACTCTACTTTGGACGGTGTTATTATTAGGGACCATAACTCTTTTTACTAAAAAAAATTTGAAGAATAATTTTATTATTTATCATTATTATTTTTATTAAAAAAAATTAATTTCATTTGTTTCAGGTGTTCCAGCGAAGTGAACTTCGCGGCTCCATAGGTCGGTTAGTTTCCTGCATTACTGGGTAGTTTTTTATATAAATTTATACTTTATTCACTTCACTTTGGAAGGTGTTATTAATTGTTAATGACGGTAATTTTTTTTAAAAGAAAATTAAAAAGACAGTTTTATCATTTATCATCATTATTTTTATTTAAAAAAATTAATTTCATTTTGTTCCGGTGTTCCGGGGAAGTGAACTTCACGGTTCCATAGATCTGTTATTTTCCTGCAATACTGGCGAAGTTTACATAAAAAACTACTCAGCTCAAGATTTGTTGGCTCGACGTGTGGGCCGCGCGAACGCGTGCTGCTATAAAGTGATCGCTGATTCTTAAAAAAAAATGCATTCAGTGTCTTCAGGATATTGGAATTTGATGAGTAGAGTTTGTCGACGCGGTATGTAGAGCTTTGCGGAAGAGTTCTGCCCAGCCTAACTCTGCCTTACCTATTTTTAAGTAGTTCAAGCCTCGCTCCAAGTACGGCGCCACGACACAGTTTCGTTTCGTTCAAAACGCCGAAGTCTCGATTCTCGTTCCGATTTCCCGTACAAAAGATTGACTGTCTTCATCGTCTCGATACTATTGTCTACGATTGATTAACGACTTTGATCCATCATTCGGCTCGTTCTAATTTTTCATAGACCGAGAGTACAGTCGTGAGCGCGATCGCCTTAAAATTGCGAAGAATCCACCGAGTTTGACTCGAGTCTTGTCGTACTGCGCATGCCCGAAACTCCGCTTCCGGTCTTTGTCGCGGTAGACAGCGGTTCGCTCGACTTCCGGCGCGCTATTCCGTTGCGGTAACAAGGTACGTACAGTAGTGGGCTTTGTTCTTTCATTCACGTTCATTGTTAGCCGGCGCCTTCCATAGTGCAATTCGGTCCCGCGTTTCAACTTCGAAAGAACCTTAATTCTTCCCCGTCATTCGTTCATTTATCGAAGAGCATCTCTCGTCAATAAGTTCGTGTTCCGTGATCGCTGGTAAGTTTCGGAAAACTTTTCTTCCTTTGCACTTGAAGGCTTCTACGGATCATTTATCGGAACTATAGTTTTTTTAAAATTCTTTACGCGAAACAAAGAATCTCGAGATGCACGAGACTGCTCGTAGAATCTACGGACATAGTTCGCGATAGTTCTAACAGCGTGTCTCCCTAAACACAACGAACCGGTGTCTAGCGGTGACCTTCACCGTCCTTTTTTTTGTCCTCAGGAGCCGCGGTCAGTGTTTGTACACACCATGGCTTATCTCGAACGAGAATATCAATTATCCGAGCGCAGGTACGTGTAATTCATTAGTTTTTTTTCACGCCTATTCAACGTTACACTGTATTGCGTTAGGCTGTTCGGTCTAAATTCGTCCGCGATTTCATATAATGTAATACGATCGGCCTTATCTGTAACGTCGATCTAAACTGCTGCCTGTACAGAAAACACGAGAGCGAGCATCAGCACAAAGGTTGATGGCTGCTCTATGTTAGTCCGAGACAATTATTTCAAACGTGTAATTCGGCGTGATAACTCAATTGCAGAAACGAAGAAGAGATCAGGATTTTTGTGGACAATTTGCCGGACGAGTTGAACGAGGTAAAAATAAGATGGATGAACAAATCGTCAACAAATATTTATTTAATTGAATGTTTATTTTCATTTATTTATTTAAATATTACTTAATTATTGACATGGCACGCTTTTTTGTTGTAATTATTTCTTATGTCATGCATGTGTAATCCTGCTTTTCGTCCTCGTAGAAGTTAGGACAGAAAGGCAACTTCAAGCATTGCAGACGAGAAAAATACTATGTATAAATGTATAATGTATAAATGCAAAATGGGATTTTTTCTTGCACGAGTGCGAGAAAGTGTCTTTCTGTGCTCGGTTCTCAAAAATGAAAAGCGTGATTTTTTAGTAAAAATGATGAGAAACGGGAGTCTTGTGTGAATGCGGCCTTTAGGTCGTTCAGCATTTTCATATTCAAGAACTTCCTTTCGATGTTCGTGCTATGCAAATAACTATTGTTTCTTCCAAGGATGGCATCGCGCAACTTTTCAAAAGTTACGGCGAAATATGCAGCCTCTTGTCACCTCCAGGTGCAAAATATGCGTTTGTCGGCTACAAGACTTACAGAGAAGCCGAACACGCGATTCGAGCACTCAACGAACGTAGTCCTCTGTACTTGAAGGTAGCCATGAGCAAGAAGAAACCTCAGAACAAACATCAGAAGTACCCACCACCTGTGGATGCCCCTGCAAATGATTTCCAGATAAGGGATTATAGATACGATAATGGCATGTGAGTCAGTAATTTATTTTTCACAATATAATAATAATAATAATAATAATAATAATAATGATAATATTTGAAGGCTCATTTGTGTTAAAACAATATATTTGTGAAATAAGATTTATTTCTTCTGTGTGGTCTTTCAGCTCTTTACAGTTCGGCTTTCTGTTTTCTTAATTGTAGCTTATAATATTTTATCTTCTCTTATAGAACATAGTAAATTCTCTTAATATTCTGATTCACGTATACATACTTTTCTCACAGTTAGTCCAAACACCTCAATATTTTGTCTATGCACAGTAGTTTTATGATCTAGTATGACTTTCAGTACCCTGATAGACAATCGGCACAAAAAGTAGCAGTTGGCGCAATAATTGTGTCATTTCGCAAATATCGCGCTAATACGGCTACTTTTCGTGGCGCTTATCTATCAGAGTACTGGAACAGTGCCTGGAAATAAAATGGAAATAAAACTAGATAAGTTTAGGTTCAAAATAAAACTAGGTAGAGTTTTATGTTGTTTCCGGTAGAGTTTTATTTTGATTCCGGTAGAGGTTTTTTTACTTTCTGGTAATGATTTTGGTAGAGTCGTGAGCGGTAGAGATGTAAATGTGCCGAAACGACTTAATTGATTGTTGGCAAAATTTGTCCTCTGTGCAGAAGTCCGAGTGCGGTATTGAGAAAAAACAGGCCCGAGCCGATCGCTCACCTCGCTCAGTATCCTATCTTCAACGACGCATTCGAAGCTCACAATGCCGTTTATCCGTGCGACTTGGATCACACAATGTACAATCCCTACGAGAGCGTAGGGCGCTATGCGGATACGAACGCGATGTGGTCTAGGTAAGCTCGAATAGTCTGCCCAGCATACGTTCTATTTTTTTTTCACTATATTCGATTTCCGCTAATATGTATTTTTTCAAGGGGATGCGTCAACATCGACGAATATGGAAAGAGATACGTGACGATGGGACGTGGATACACTCGTTACCACATTCCGGATCGTCCGAAGATCGAGGAACATCTTGGCCGAGTGTACGAGAAACGTCGTGCGGTATGTCGAATCACAAAGTTCCACGAGCTCTTCACCTCTGTCTGCAATATCGATAGTTCTCTACTGATCCGTGATATTGAATTACAAAAAACACGCAGGGATACTACCAGTACGGCGAGGACAGATTGCACTGTGACATCGGCAAGTGTCAATACTGCACGAACGTGACGAAGGTTCGTTGCGAGAGATGCAACGGTTTCTATTGTTCGAAAGAGTGCCAGATGGCCGACTGGCCCCGTCACAAGTTGGAATGCAGGCCTATACCGTTAGTATAAATCACCCTCGCTTTGCATCCCTTTTAGCAGTACGGTAAAAAAAAAAAGAACTGCACATTCAACGATCTTCTCGAACGTACGCGATATTTTTTTCTCGTCAATTTAACAATTTTATCTGGTTAATTTCATATGCTTTTTTTCTCTTTAATTTAACATTTTTCATATTTTTAAATATAATTTTTTTAAAATGTTATAAATTTTACAACTTTTTTTCTTGTTACGATAGACCTTGCGTCATGTTCGATATCGCCTAAGTTTGAGAGAGGAATAAAAGAGAATTGCAAACACTTCTTGATCGGATAAAAATCTGGAAGAAAATCAAGCCTATGGAAGGTGCTAAATAGATTGTGCATAATAATAATAATTCCAAAATGTTTTCAACAAGCTACTGAAATAAAAAATTATGCAACAAATTACCCGGGAACCTAATTTGTTTTGTCATAAAAGTGGTTTGATACTTCTTTTGAATACGTATGATTTTTATCAGAATTTTATTTAAGGTTTGAAAATTGCATTTTCTTTATGTTGAAATTTGTTTAAAATCGCAATTTTCAAACATTACATAAAATTCTGAAAAAATGCATACGTATTCAGAAAAATTGACAAATCATTTTCGTAACAAAAAAAATGACGTTACCGGGTAATTTGTGACACAATTTTTATTATTCAGTAATTCCTTAATAATATTATGGAATTACAATTACGCAAAAAGCAATCTTTTCAGCACCTTAGATATGCCCAATTTTTTTCAGATTTTTATTCCATCCAGAGGTGTTTGTATTCTCTCTCATTCCTCTCTCGAACTTGGGTGACTACTTTGATTATATCATTTTTTTAATTCGAATTCATAATTTTGATTGACGATAATACCAGATTTATCATCAATCAAAAAATTGTAAAATAATGAAAAAAAAAAAAATTATTTTCGTGAACGAGATATGCGTGTTAAATGTACACATGTGTCTCACCGTGCTCGTAATGTATTTTCCAATAATAGTCCCTCCCGACCTATCCCCGTACCGTTCTGTGCATAACTGTGCTTCCGCTCGATCATCCCTAACAAAAGTAATCGCCACTCCAAGAGAATGCTCGACCACAGTTTTCGCAGGGGTCTCGTCGGGGATGCGGAAACCACGTCGCTGTCCCGTTCGAGCAGCGAGAATCAGTTGCACGTTCCGAGAAAGCCCGGAGGGATGGATCTCCGTTCTCACGGCCCGCTGCGTCGCCCAAAGCGAGTGATACAGATGGAGAGCATGAAGACCGCGGCGGGTGCCATAGCGGAGCAAGACCAGTCGATTCTTCTCGACCAGGCGGTGATCGATGGGATCGCGAAGATGAACGGCACAACCGTCCATAGCGAAGCTACCGCGCAGAATCCTCCGGAATCTTCGCTTCAGAACGGCGATTGCGTACCGGGATTGCAGAAGACCGACGTTGCTGGAAGTGTGCTGGATCGCAACGATGTTTACTTCCTGAAGCAGAAGCGCCACGACCAGAACGACAACGACGTGTACAACAACGCAACCGACCCGAAGACTCTCCGTCCGAACGGCGAGAACAGACCGGCAGAAAATTTTCACCCGGGCAAAGTTTGCAGCGAATCGTCGTCCGCACTGAGGGAGTCGAGACGCAAGGGTTCGCAGTCCGGAAGTCTGATAGACCTGGCCAAGGAGGATCTCATGAAGATGGAGCAAGAACTGGCCTTCCAGCGAGACCCGCGCGCCCAGGCCAATGTCGAGAATCAAGCGCCGGTCGTTTGCGTGTCTCTCGCCATCGAGCCGCAAGCAGCCCAAGAGATCGCGGCGAGCTCCGCTCCGGCGATCGTCGGCGCTGTTCTGCCGAAGGACGAATTCACGTCCGTGATAATCGTCGTCGACATGCCCGACTCGACGTTCTGGGTCCACAAGGAGGAGGACGCCGCGAGTCTGGGGGCGATGATGGTGGAATTGAACGAGAAAGCCGATCGCTATCCGAAAGCGCCGGAACTCGTGGTCGGCGAGACTTACGCGGTGAAGTACGAGGGTTACTGGCACCGAGCCACGCTCGTATCCACAAAGCCGCCCGAGATATTCTACGTCGATTACGGCAACGCCGAGCCACCGCAGTCCGACGACTTCCGGTCGCTCGGTGATTTCCCCATCTATCCGGCGTTCGCAGTCAGGATACGCCTGGTCGATAGTTCGAAGGCCAAAGACGTTAAGGTGGATGACAAACTGTCGGTCAAGATGGTCAACGTCGACAAGGAGGGCGTTGTGGAAGTCGTCGATGAAGATTCGATTCAGAAAGCGAGCAGCGCGATTTTGCAAGCTCCGGTCGCCAAAGTTGAACCACCGAAAGTCGAGTCTCCGAAAAACGTCGAGCCAGCAGCTGAAGCGCCGGCCGCTGTGGCGCCAAAAGTCGCAGAGGTCCAGAAGCGATCTGCGGTAAAACTGCCGAGTCTGATCGACAGTCTGGACGTGAACGGCGAAGGCTACGTACAAGTGTACATGGCGCTGAACGAAAAGTCCTACGCCGTCTGTGTGCTGTCTGGTAGCTTACAGGAACAATTTCAATTGATCTACGAAAAGCTGAGTCAAGATTGCGCGAAGGCGGTCGAGCCGCAGAATTTCCACCCTCAAGTGGGTGACTTCGTGTGCGGCAGGCGCGAACAGGATTGGCTCCGTGGCTACGTGTACTCGACGGGACCACCGATGCGCTTGGCTCTCGTCGACGAGGCAAGGATATCGCAGGTCGAACAAGTATTGCCGATGCCGGACGAATACGCGAACGTTTGTTCGTTCGGCGCGATCTGCACTATGGACATTGCCGGTGCCAGCTTCGAGGTCGACGAGAGTGCGAAATTCATGGTTACTGCGGTTACGGATGTTGACGGCGAACGAGTCGTCGATGCGGTCATAGTGGAATCTGAACACTTGAGAGACGTAACCGTCACGCTGAAGAATTGGAAGCCAACGCCGGAGCAAAAGGGAATCGCTTTCGCGGATCTCAAGCCGAACACCGAGGTTCGATCCTTGTTCTTACACATGGTGGCTACTGAGAACAGTCGATAAAGCTCCATGAATTTCTCTGACCAAATATAATTTTTATCCGGACTAAAGTTCAAAGTAAAAAAGATTCAAAACCTTCAAAAACATGTTTACAATCCAATTTAATCCTTTATAAGTCACACTGCCCGAAACCGTACTGAAACGGGACTAATGGACGCAGAGCGGGGGCCACGCATGACTACGGTAGGGCCTAAGAGTGGCGATAGGGGTGTGACTTATAAAGGGTTAATGGTGACGGAAAATAATGTTGTAACATTACTAATTTACGAGTTTAGTAATTTACGAGTTTAGTAATTTACGAGTTTAGTAATTTACGAGTTTAGTAATTTACGAGTTTAGTAATTTACGAGTTTAGTAA
>JAPYZC010002451.1:0-22918 GCA_030522665.1 Ichneumoninae sp. A BG-2022a
GAGAATGACAAGAAGAATGTTCTGTAAAAATTTGAAATCGATAGCTTGAAAACTCTTCTCTCGGCAGCGGACACCGTTTTGAAAAACACCATTCCGAGATAAACGCGCTTAAACTTTGAGATCAGGATGTGACGCTCCGTTCCCTTTCTCTAAGAAATGCTGTAGTGACGAAAATAATTCGAATCTCAATTAAAAAATTTAACAGCATGTTTGTAACCGTGTATACTATCCGATAATTTAAAAAAAACGTTTTTTTGAAAATTTCACACTGAGATGATCCCTTAATCCCCCGCTATGGATACACGGATGGGTTCCCCGGCCATGTACATAACGCTCCCGCAGTTTCGGTATAAGACGAACCCCGAGAGACCCGTGACCGGGTAACTTTGTATCGGATGTGTGTACAGGACTCCGGTCGTGAAAAGAGCTTCCACCGACCTGCGATTCAGCGCACGCACCTTTTTTATTCTATTTCCAATTGCGTGCACCAAACTCAGAGACCAAACCCGTAAGAGGTTCCTCCACGTTCAAAGTTCGTTACTCGCTTTACACCCTCTCCGTGCGCCGATGCCGGCGGGACTTCACTCTCCGCGGGGGTGATCCAAACCGCATCACGATCCCCCGGACTACATTCGCGATCCGCCAATCGCATTCGCATTTATTTCGCTCGGGGAATCCCCGGCAATTCTGTCTTATTGCGTTCGTGTTTTGTTCTCTTGTTTTCTTTTACTTTCTTTCGTTTTTTTTTCTTGCCAGCCCTGTTTGTTTTTGTTTCGCTGGGTTGAATTAAATTTGTGCTCGATGAGGGAAGACGTGCGGGATGGAGTGAATGGAAAGAGATTGGGTAAAAGTTGGTCAATTTGTCGAGGATGTGATGGCATTGATGACACTGGCGGGGTTGTTGCGAGGGAATCTTTAGATGAGGGAAGGCTTCGTGCGGGACAGTAAGACGACAGTTCATTGTATTTTCTTTCGCTTCCGTTGAGAATCCGAGGAGGCTTCTGTGAATTTTAAATTCCACGTGTACGGATGTTCGATGAAATTCCGGCGAGTCTGAAAGATGACTACTCAATAGATGGAGAATTAATATTCAACTTGCAAATGGACAGTTCCGCTCACTCTCGTATTTCGCGGAGTGCATTTCCATGTTAATGATCAAAATCAGCGTTCGCCCATCAGACTTCAGAAAAATTGGACAAAAAAATGGTCCGTTCCGAATATTGTCATAACCAACCCTTTTGGTAAAATCATCGTTGTTACACACCCAGAAAAAAAATTTATTTGACAGACACCTTTTATTAAAATGAAGTAAAATATTTATTTGATTAAAATAAATATTTATTTCATTTAAGTAACTATTTATTAAATAAAAATAAATATTTTACTTAATCTTAATAAAAGGTGTCTGTCAAATAAATTTTTTTCTGGGTGCATGTTACTTTCCGTATGACAGACATGTATCTCGAAAACCTAAAAAAATTTCATTTTTCGGCAGACGAGTGGGTCGATGAAGGCGCTCTCTCCTACGGCAGAAACGTAGGAGAGAGCGAGCCGAAACAGAATCCGAGGAGAAAAGGACAATTTTTACCAATTCTTAGCCGGACCTGCACAGTAAAAAATAATTTCGTAAAATCGGAATACGAAGTTTCGTAAAAACAATTTTGTTAAAGAATTGACAAACTCGTTTGTTCAAGTTCGTATATTAAAAAGCTGCCCTTTTGTTTATTGTGCAATTGACAATTTTATTTTGTATCTTTGTTTGTAAAACTAGAAAATTAACAAATAAAAAATTGCCGTCGTTTGTGGATAATAAGTTGTAAAAACTACAAACTTTTTTCACTGTGTAAAAAAAAGTTTCATCTCAACTAAACACCATTCCATTTTGTTCCGCTCTCCCCTGTCCCGATTTCTGGGCCACGAAATCAAAGTTCTTCCTCAACGATCTTCGTTAGTACAAACCTCATCATATAATGACGCGAATCTCTCGAGTGAGTGGGCAAGAAAACCCCGTAAATGTGATCAAAGGCCTCATGACGATCGAGCCTAGCACTTACGACCAACAGTTGTTGCAATCTAATAATTCAACGCCGGATATATTTTACACACGCGACAATGGGTATCTCCTCTCCCGGTGTCAAAGGGCATCGGTAATCACGGTCCTGACCCTTCACCTATCCGGCGTCGTACAAACCAAGAAAATTGCCCGGTACGCCATATGTGACACCGGGTTGTGTTTGAACCGGTGTATTCAAGCCCGAAAAGCCCCGTGCCTCATCCCTCTACTTTCCATTCATTCATGATTTTGCCTTTAGCGAAAATTCGAATCTCGTTCCCCAAATGCGTTCGTATTGTTGTCGCTGAATGTTAATACCCGGTCTGGGGTGTGCTGACCCACGAACGGGCGGAGTCAAGTGTCGTCGTGGATACGAGCCCGTTCCCTGTCATCCCCCGTATGCATATACACTGTATGCCGAATTTTCATGAATTATACTGGAATAACCGTTCGCGAATGGGGAAGGAAGCCGAGGGGCAGCGGTAGGATTTGGGGAATCTCGTCATAAATCAATACGCGTTGGCCACCGTCGCGGATGATGCCGCCTCTGCTAGTGCTGCTGCTCTATGGCAGAGACCCGATGTCCTGTAGCCGGCTATGGAACGTCGATCCGTCAGTCTCTCGTTGCTGGGCACCCATGGACGTATCTCGCAGGACACATTGCGCTGTGATTGGCACTGTTATTAGTTATTGGCATGGTTACATCCAGCTCGGTTCGATGTCTCCCGCATGCTGCAACGATGTCGAAATTTTGGAACCTCCGTCCAACCTCCCCTATCGCGATGACACCATTTTCCGTGCATTATTCCCAATGGCCATCGACGACAGGAAACTATGGTCCTTCCCTTTATAATAAAAAATTGTGGTTTTACTGTTAAGGTAGTACTGGCACAATGACTGATGCCGCCTAAGTTCGAGAGAAAAAAGACAAAGATTACAAACACTTCTCGATGAGAAAAAAATCTGACAAAATGCTAGCATATAAATGGTGCTGAAAAGATTGTTTGTGCAGAATAATAATTTAGGAATGTTCATAACAAATTACTGAAAAAAATTGTTCAACAAAATTGATTTGTTAATTTTTTTGAATACGTATGGATTTTTTCAGAATTTTATCTAATACTTGAAAATTACGATTTAAAAAGAATTTTAATATAAAGGAAACGAATAACATTTTGGGTTCATTATTATGAACGAACAATCTATCAGCATCTTCCACAAGGTTCATTTTTTTCAGATTTTTATCCGATCGAGAAGTGTTTGTAATTCTCTTTTATTCCTCTCAAACTTAGGCGGCGTCGGTCATTGCGCTAGTACTACCTTAATTTTTTTGAAACAAAAAGGACATAAGAAACATTTCATGGTGAACTTCCGGATTGTCGTTGCCATTGAGGGAAGAAACTAATTGGTTTTCCTTACGCAGAAGAGGCTCGTAGGTTCCATTAATTTCCTTGGTCCAAATTTGGGAGCGTTACATCGGTACCCGATAAGGCTCTTCGGAGCCTTATCAGCCCTCGATAACGATATTCTATCACGATTCACGTCACAAAGCAATTCCTTTTACCAAATAGCGAGCAACGATCCTAACTTCTTTCTTCGAGTTAGGTCGTAAAAAAACTCTTCCACATTAACCTGAAAATTTGAGATCGAATCGAAAACGGCCGAGGGTCTGAACTCCCCCCTCGGCCGAGATTGCCAACGAGTGTCAAGCTGCCAACGACCCAACCATTATGGCACTGCAGTATCTGGCATAGAATTCGGTCCCCGCTATGCTCATCCCAGTCAGGGATGTTTCCCCGCTTTTCGGCGGTGTAGGGCGGCAAGGGGGACGGTTTGCGACGCGGTGTCCCCCTTGAACGAGCGATAGACTTTTGCCTCGACGCATGTCACCCTTCGGCTGTCGCATCCCCCGTGAAACCTCTCTGCCCGAAACACACACAATCGCTCGTTAAGATAAGAGGTCCGCCCTTTTATTGCTTGATTGCCGTGGCAAAGAGGAGACGAACGATTCACTGATTTCGAGCGTTACTGTCACAGCCAACCGGGGTGTCGTACGGTTTTTCGTACCGTTTCCCTCGATTTCACTGTCTCACTGACATTATCGTACGTGCAATTGATCGACATTACCGGCGCACGCCGGCGTCCGTCGCGCAGGATAGCCTGACTTCTTTGTGAAGGCGAACGACCAGTGCGTAGGCGATCCAGGGGGGTTTGCAGGGGGTGCGGGACAGACAAGCCTGCATGCCAGTGACACTCTTGCACGGTTACGAATAGAGGCGCGAGATTGTATTTCACTGTTACCGATACAATATACCGTGTAAGCCGGTAACACTAGAAATTCAACTTACCAGATCGGTACGGTTCGACGTCGACTGTACGCGACACGCTCAACGATAGTTAAATGATACGCATTCGGAATGGGTATCCCCGCTCGCTCGCATCCTGCTGTTGACACTATCGGACTGGCTTCGCTCTGCGATTTGTCTCCCCGTCACTGTTGTACACGATCCATGGGACGTGGTGTACGTAGTGGAGATAATGCGCAGCCAGATACGGGCCAATGCCGGCTGATACGGCAACGGTTTGTTTCAATGTTGACGATAAATGTTACATTCGAGACGGAAAACTCGGCAAATTTGATCCGCGAATCAGTCGCGGCGGTATCGATGGATATATCTGCGATTGACCGTATCGCCCATTCATCTTGATCCCTGTGAATGATTGAAGTGGATTTGCCTGGCCAGGCATCGGTAGTTGTAATAAAGGTCCAATCTCTTCTTACATCCGTTATCATTGGGTGGAGTAGATGAGCGAAGACTAGTTTAAAAAATTCGAACAATATGTTTCGATTGATCATACACCCAGAAAAAAAATTTATTTGACGGCCACCGTTTATTTGGTTTATGTAAGATATTTATTTGTTTTAAATTAATATTTATTTACTTCCAGTAACTATTTACTTAATGAAAATAAATATTTATTTAAATCAAATAAATATTTTACTTACACCAAATAAACGGTACATCCGCTATCATTGAGTAGAGTAGATGAGCAAAGACTAGGTTAAAAAATTCGAACAATATGTTTCGATTGATCTTACACCCAGAAAAAAACATTTATTTCACGGCCACCGTTTATTTGGTTTAAGTAAAACATTTATTTAAATCAAATAAATATTTTACTTAAACCAAATAAACGGTGGCCGTCAAATGAATGTTTTTTTCTGGGTGTAGGGTAAACCAGCCAATGAATGGACAGGACCAGTAGGTTGACATTTTCCATAAGAACACGGAAATAAGAAATGTCTCTTCGCTGGATTTTTCATCTGCTTAACTGTCCATTCACAGGCCGATCTGCCGTCACCCGGGCGTTTCGGCGGGCATGCTGTGAGCCCTTGACCGGATGCTGTTCGGTCTAAAAATCGTGCCGAACCGGTTGGAATGTCGCTGTTGGCTCATGAACTCGAACCCGTCGATCATTGGCTTGTCGTGCAAGAAGGATTGCACATATCACCCGACCAGCCGTGTCATCCCGAATTACCCTACTGCATACAATGGGCGCAGCTGGACATTGTTCGAAATCGGCCGAGAGCACCCGAACAGCTTCAACAATCCCAACGAGGCATGTTATACATGCCGAATGGCATTTTGCATTAGCGCGATTCACCGCTACGATGGCTCTCGTGTGCTTTTACCAAAGGTGGATTCAATTTTGTAACAAAAGGATGGAAAAATAATAATAATACAAAATGTACAAAACTGGAAATCGGTACTGAAACATTGTAGTCAACAAACGGTGGAAAATGTTTTTTATTCAGGAAACGCAGCAATATAACAAAACACAACAGCGATATAACAGCAGTGCAACTCGCAATAAAAGGTAATGTTATCGGAGTGTTACATGTAATTAAATGCCCGTCGCCGTTTTCGACTCAGAAATATAACACAGTTACATCGCACGTCTAGAACAACAGTGTAACAATTTGTACGGCAATCCCGTAAGAGATGTTACACCGTTATTTTATGGGAGCGATATTATCGTTTTATAATGTTTTTATTTAACGATGTAACATGCAATTTATTATTTAAAAAAAGTATCGCTAATTCCATCCTTGGATCAGCATTTTTATTGATGATAAACGAATTTACTCGACATATGGGAACTAATCCATGTAAAAAAAAATATTAGTTTGCGTAACATCAGGATGGATACCGAGGACCCTCGGACTTTGTAGACAGCGACGGTACCTATTCAGCTATGTTGGATCCGAGAAAATAATTTTGGAAAATTGTTTACACGCCTCAGACGGATTACCTTCCGATCATAATTGATGTGTAGACTTTAATCTTGGGCATCAAATATTGGTCGGCCGACACTTTAACGATAATAGGGAAGCTAGTCATTATTTGTTTGTTATAACATCGTTATAAGCATGTTGTGCACCTGTTACGAATCTGGGTTTTGTAACCCTAACTTTACCACACTTTGTAATATTAACTTTGCCTACAGTTTAATAATCGTTATAAACAGTGTTATAAACGGTGTTATAAACAGTGTTATAAACAGTGTTATAAACAGTGTTATAAACAGTGTTATAACCACTTTGTGTAAAGGTTACAGAGTCCAGTCACATTATTATACAGTAATTACGTTCTACACTATTAACATTACCCAATAATCACGAAAGGTGCACAAACATTGTCACAAGTATGTTATGTAACGGTGACATATAATGTTTATCGATGACCATGACGTTACACCGACATATACAGTTACACTGTTTGCTTACAGCAATTGATACAGTACATATTCCTTCCATATTATAAACACAGTATAGATCACAAGAATAACATGTTAGATTGCCGTAACAAAACGTCTTCATTGAGTAGGCTCCATCTCGATCGCAGGAAATTTTACTGAGTAACCAACATGGGAGATGTAAAGTTTGCATCACTATCGTCCTTTCGATAAATGAGCTGTACATACATATATATGCGTTTCTGTGTGTGGGGATGGTATTAATTTATTAGTATCGACCCAGCGTGCAGAGCGCAGGGTGTGCAGCGTGCGGTTGTCGGTTATTGCCACGCCAGATTGCGCAAGGAACCCGGCGCTGCACACTGTAGCTACACAGAATGGCTGTATCCGTGTAGCGTGTGTGTTTATTGTGGATGGGTATAATACGAACTACCTACGTGGAATAATTCACGGTAAGCATTAATGTCGTATAAACCGGGGAGTAAAGCACTTCCCGCAACTACGGTGGAACTTTGGTACACACAGCGATCTATTATCGATCGATTATCACTTATGGTCATCGTTGTCGTTCCCGGTACCGGTGTAAGTACCGATGAATCGGCGACCCACTGAATATACGACTTTGTAACACATGGCGCCCCGAAACCGGGCTATAACATCCGGCGTGGAAAGAACAATATTTGGCGACGTGGCGATAACTTTGCGTGTTGGTTCAATCTTGTCTGTTTGTTTTTCGTTTTTTCTCTTGAAAAATTTACTCCCCTCTTAAAAGAAGTCTGCGAATTCGCGAGATTTTGTGGATCTTACGGAAGATTTGTGATATATTGTTTTTGTATGTTTATTCGTAAATAAACGGTCGAGGAATTTTGGGGAAGACAATGTTTGTTCGGACAACAATTCGCGATCATCAATTCGGTGGTTATTTTGAGCTTCGAAGGGTGATATCGCGTAAAGCATGAAAGCATGAAACAAATATTTGTTACGAGAATGGGTGAATATGATTAATTTCTCCATCGAGAGGAATCTGTACTGCGTGCAGATGAAAACACAGATGGAATTTTTGATTTTTTTTTTTTTGCACAGAAATTGGACAGCGACAACTATGTGTATCAACTGATTAATCGAGAATCAGTCAAATCCGACGGTCGTTTGGACCGAAAATTAAACGAAACATCGATAATCGTACACTGAGAAAAAAAATCGGTGGATTAACCAAGGTGCGTTCACTGGCATTCAAAGGCGTCATTTAGTTGGTACAATACGATTTTTTGTTTGAATCAAAATATTTTAAATCGACTGAAGCGAATAATCGTTCGACAAAAGAATGATTCAGTTGTACCAACCAAACAACAGCTTTGAACATATGTGACCGCGAATTTGGTTAATCCACCGATTTTTTTTTCTCAGTGTACACTGTAAAAAAATTCGTATGGACTTTAATGTACTGGTTCTGAACGTTTTTATGCATAAACTGGCATATTGAGGAGGTTGGAGCGAGTGGTGTTCATTCCGCTTAAATTCGAGAAATTCGGGCAAGAATTGCAAACACTTCCCAATGTTATAAAAATCTGAAAAAATTCATGTTATTAACATTTTTATTAAGTATTAAATTAAGTTGAGTTACCACATATTTTGATGAACAATTGTTTTTCAACAATTTGTTAATAACATTTAAAAATTATTATTATGCAAAATGAATCTTTTGAGTGACTATAATAAGTATGAATTTTTTCAGATTTTTATAACATTGAGAAGTGTTTGCAATTCTTGCCCGAATTTCTCAAATTTAGGCAAAATGAACACCACTCGCTCCAACCTCCTTAAGTTCCGTGCACAATTGTGATGAAAAATTAACATACAGTGTATTAAAAACTTTATAAATACCTTACTTTTAATGATTCACTATAGTTTTACTATACAAGTACTTTAGATCCAATCATTTACTTTAATATCACTGTAAAAGTTCATTATTTTTTCATCACAATTATTCCTTAAATTCAATGTACCAGTTTTTGCATGAAAACTTCCAGTCTGATACATTCAATAAAAAACAAATTTTAACAGAGTAATAAAAAAAAAAAAAATCATTTGCGACACCTCAGTCGATCGCTCCACCCTCAAAACGCCGACTCTCCGTCTCCGTCGATCGTCTCGGAAAAATTTCGTGACACGGATTCGTTCGCTATCGAAGCTACCGACTGGATATCGCAACAGCTATTGCTAAAGCAAACATCGATAGGGTCGTTTACCTTGCGCGGCCTCTCCTCAAACGAGCGTCGATGTCGTAGCGATGAAAAATGCACGACCGGTCGTATAGATTTTTATCCACCTGTACACACATCAATAGGGGTAAGCTACATGTCCGCGGGGCATGTAAAACGCTGATGAAGCAACTGCGCATAAGTGGATGTGTGTACTAAAAATGCAATACAGGCTCGTGCTTTGAAGGCGGATGATTAGGCAATCTCGCCCCATTCCAGGGTCGCGACGAGCAGCACTTGATTTATGACGTCGGGTGTGAGCGAACGAGTCCCTCGCACTCTCTGTCTTTCCTCCCGTCCTCTCGTAAAACCATCTGCGTTATATCTGCCCCGGTCCACGGGCGCGTACGTACGTAGTACGCTCGTCCGTTCCTCTCTTTTTCGGCCCGGTAACTCGAGTCTCCGCGACGATGACAGTCCTCCTTCTTTCCTTGAAAACATCTCGCACCCTACTTAACGACCCGAGGAAACATCACCAGAAGCAGAAGCAGCGGAGCGCGCCAAAGCGACGAAGATGAGATGTCGCGCCTCTCGGCGCTCGCTACTGTTTTCCTGGACCCGGAGAGACACCGGATATTTCTGGTAGTGCCTTTTGCCTTCGAAACGCGAAGAAAAAAAAAATAACGCATCACATGCAACGGCGGCGTCGCCTTCACATCTGCTTCCCGTCGGCAATAGCGGAGATATACCGACGCCCCATGCGCACTGCCAAAGCGGTCCATGCAGAAAAGATCCACATGTCCGAAAAAAATATTGGAGATCTGCTGTTGACGAAAATTCTGTAGATGGTTCGGGCTTGGTTGGGAAACAAAACGTCACGAAAAATCGGATTTGTATATCTTAATTTTTTTGGGTTGGAACAAAGATTTTATTTATTTGAAGAAATAGTGTTTTTGAAAAAGACGGAACAGCTGTAATAAATATTGCAGTTCTGTTTTTAATGAAACTGGCTCATACAGTCATGGGAGGAGGCTGAAAGAAAGATTCTTCAAAAGCGGTTTTGGAAATGTAAATTATTTTTCTTAGAATTTTCGACCGATTACACGATGATTTTTGAGTATGAAAATAAAGATTTCTGTTTTTTTTTCTAGGGTTAAGTATGCGACCAAAAATGTGAAATAATTTTATAAATTCGGAGTAGTTTGGGAAAACGTGACAAAAAACTTAGACTTGAATTTAAAAAAATGTTCTGTTGGTATGAAGAATTTTTTTATGTGAGAAATAGTGACATTGAAAAAGTCGAAATGGTGATACTAAAATAAAAATTGGACATACATTTTTATTGAAACTGGTTCATACAGTCGTTGGAGAAGTTTGAAAAAACATTCTTCAAAAACATTTGTAAACGTTAATTTTTTATACTTAGATTTTTCATTATACGACCGATCATATTTGCGTATAAAAAGAAGGATTTCTGTATTTTTTTCTAGGATCGAGTATGCGACCAAAGGTCGGAAAAAATTAAAAACAAAGCTTCCTCCACGAGGAAGCAAAAGGTTTGAAGCAGTTTGTAAAAAAAAGCCACAAAATGTAGATTTGGGTAAAAAATTTGTTTCCATTCAATCACAGATGTTTTTAATTTGAGAAATAGTTATATTGAAAAAGTTATAACGGCTGAAAAATGTGCAGTTCTATTTTTATTGAAACCAGCGCACCCTGTCGTGAGCGGAGTTCGCAAAAAATTCTTCAAAAGCGCATTTGGAAACGTACATTTCTTGTTCTTACGTTTTTCGTTGTACGATCGATGATTTTCCGAGTATAGTAATAAGGATTTCTGTATTTTTTTCCTGGATTACCTATGCGAGAGAAAATCAAAAATAATTTTTCAACGTTCTGAATATTCCGAGCTGATGCGTACAAAAAATACATACGAGTACTCGCTTTTCCGTTTTGTGAAAACGGGGCTGGCTCACTTGACACGGAAAGCTCAAAACGTTCTATTAATCGTTCCGTCCAATTAATTTTTAATAACTCTTATTTTTTCACGGTCGAACTGACCTGCAATGAAACCCGACATTTGTCGGCTGGAGCGTTTGTGATGGGCCCAAAGGTTGGAAAACAGTCTCTGCATTCCTATCCGTGGACGTGTTCGTCGCTCAAATGATATAATCCTGTAAAATTCGACGGTCCGACGCACCCCACATAAATGGAATCCAGTTTGCACGCTCTCCTATACACGTATGTCTATATAGCTATAGTGTTAACCGCGCGGAGCCGAAATTCCTCGTACCCGCAACCTGCGAAATCTGTTACCTCTACAAATATGTATCACCGTTATTATATTCGCGGTTATTTAATTTTTACGTATTTTTTCCTTCTTTTTTTATTCATTCTCTTTTCCGCTTCAAATTGTACATTCGCCGTACATAGTACGGATTTGGGGCAGCGTGGCGAGTGAAAATCCACTGGTCTTTATGCTTCGAACAATTGTGTAGGTAAAAGAACAACACGAAACTTACCGGTTGAATTTTTAAAAATATTTGTTCGCTTCTTTTTTTAATCGTTTTTTATCGTTTGTTCAAATTTTTTCATAACCCGTGTCGTGTCATTCCATTCTGTTCGGATTTCCGTCGGCACGTATATTTGCGACGAGTTTAAATGCGATTTAAGTGAGAAACTGTGTGTGCATGTGTAAATGCGCGGAGCATCTGCTCCGTACGTGCAGTGTCTGCTCGTCGAATCGATGCTGGCATGTCGTATGGAGGGGAATTATAATTTCACGTAGATGGTCTGATTTTCGGCGACGTAGTTTTCGCACCCTGACGTTCAAGACGTAACGCTGAGTGCAGGTGTTTAAGTCGAGAGTTTTTTTTTACTCGACACTTTTCAGACAATTAATTACCTGCAAACAGCCGTGACACTCTGAAAATGGTTGTTCATTTTTTTTTCTCAAGTTTCTATCTTTCATCGATTTTTGCAAAAGGCTCGACGTATCGCCCGGAATTCTCTTTTTTTCAATTAAAAAATTAGTACATTACGATACTAGTGAGAACAAATTTTTTTCTGACAAGTGCTGCAATCACACAAGCTCAGAAACAGTTTTTCGCACGAGTACCGTACCAAATTTTACTTCACAAGGTGTGAAAATATGGGTTTTGCGCACAACTGCCATCTTCGCACCGAGTGTAATAATAGTATATAACTATACTAGTAACTATAATAATAATAATATATAACTATACTACTATACTATACCTATACCTATATCAATTATTATAGTATACCTATACCCATACCCATTACCATACCTAAACCCATTAGTTACTATACCTATACCTATATCTATTACTATAGTAGTAATAATAGTATATATTTTAGTATTTTAGTATAACTATACTAGTGCGTAAAAGCTTTTTCCTAACCCATGCACGTAAAATCCCGCTTTCCGTTCCAGTGAAGTGTGGAAAGGCACTTTTTCGCATCGCGTGCGGGAAAAATACTGCGCATGCGTAGAAATGCAATATTCCGAGTAGAAATTTTGACGCGTTACATCAGGCCGTGATCAGATCCTCAGAAGGCCTGATAAGGGCCTGACAAGGATCTGATAAGGCCTTATCAGGGCCCGATGTAACGCTTGAACATTTCTACTCGGAATGGCCTTTTTTCCCGCACTAGTGCGGAAAAGGTCTTTTTTCCCGCACTAGTGCCTTTCTACGCACACTTCATGAGAATGGAAAGCGTGATTTTCGTGAATTTATTAGGAAAAATTATGTGAAAGGCGTAGCCGTAGAAGAGGGTGTTCTGACTCGTGTAAATGCCGCATTCGTCTTCGGCTCGTGCGGCATTTTCACACTCGTCAAGAACTCCCTTTCTACGCCCTTACCATACAAATAACTATTTCTGACGAGCGTGAGTTTGCAGCACGAGCCGAAGGCGAGTGTCGCAATCTCGTTTAGAAAACGTGAAATGACGTTTAGAAAAAACGTGAAATGACGTTTAGAAAAAATGTGAAATGAAAACGTTAAGAAAACGTTTTTCACACGAGAATCGTACAAAATTTTATTTCACAGGGCGTTAAAATGGGGTTTTTCCGCAAAGCGTGCGCAAAACCGTAATTTTCCCACCGAGTCCTATAAAAACGTTTTTCCCAATTTTTTTTTTAGATTCTTTACTCCGAAAAAGACGTTGCACGATCAATCTTACACCCGAGCCTCTCACCACCCGCGAGTGTTAGTTTTGCGAATGCGGAAGAGCTCCGCGCGAGGTCAAAAATTGTCGCCGCTTCAGGACGATGTGACCCAGAAGAGCGTTTCGATCTCTGAATAATTCGCGTTTCACTGGTACCGTTTGGCGTGTTTCGTCGGGTATTCCCGTCTCGGGCGCGAACGCCGCGAAACAGTGGAAATCCTCAACCGTAGCGACGGCTCGTAAAATACAGAAACGGGTGACGAGACGCGACGTCCCAACCAGTGTTCGTCTCACCCGTCCCACGCGTCTCAGAGAACTTCACCGGGCGAGAGTTCGAATATCGATGATTCTCGAAATAATGGTCTTTTCCTTTCGCGAGCGTCTATCGCGTCTATATCGAGATATCGTCGAATGTTAATGGCGTTGAAGGAACGACCGACGAGGACGTTTGCGTCGCCGTTCGCTGTACAGGTGTTTCGGAGCTGAGCGAGCGAAACTTTTTGCCGTGGAGGAAGACACAGGCGAGAGATAAAGACGGAGAAAGTGTGCGAAGTCGGGCTGTATGGGTATCACTTATGCATGAAAGGTCGAGAAACTTTGAAGATTTACGAGCTCGCGGGTCCCCTCACCGACCGAAAAGGCCCCCATCGCAACATCCGCGCCCACGGAGCCACTCCGAGGTTTCCAGTAATTTTCCAAAAGCGTTTAACCGTTATCTCGACGAGGAGAAACCCGCGGCTTTCGGCGCGCGCGTCTCGTTATCTTTTCTCAACTATTTCGCCTACGTTCGCGGGACACCTCTGGCGCGAGATTCATACATATATGTATCTGAGTAATATATGGATATTAGTACGGTGTATTCGGGATTACTGGTGCGCGGCTGGACTGGCAAGTTAAATAATTCGAGGAGACCGGAGCGCGGTTTTTACGGGGAGCCGATGAATCATCGGGAAGAAACGTCGCGCGATGTTTCCGAGGAAGCAAAAGTGAGATAAAATTGAGATAATTAATGGCGCGTCCTCCACTCGAATTGAGATTTTCGTTTCTTGGGTGCCTGCGAGAAATTGGTGAAATGTAAACTAAACTCAAAAATAAAGTTAAGAAAATTGTTTCCAACCGGAAAACGAACGCACCAGTACAAAAAGAAAAGCGAATGAGGGAGCTCAGAGACTTGGGTCGATGGTCCATTGTCAACAAAAATATATACTGTTAATAATCTATTAAGTTTATCGATGTCCGTACGAGGCAAAGTATTGTCAATAAATTTGCGGTGAGATTGTAGCGGTCGATGACGAGAAATGTTATTGAACTGCGGCCACGAGCGACCAGTTGACACATTCGTAAGGTGGATGCACGGTAAACACACAAGAGCGCATAACAGTTTCTTGTTAACAAATAACAAAGATGAGACCTTGTCAAATTTACACTCACAAGGTTTATATAGATAAGTAATAGATGTATTGTAAGAGTAACCATTAATTAACATAAATGTCGTATAAAAACAACAGTGTTTAAAATAAAGATCTGATTATTTCATGTAATTATAGGAAGCAATACATTTATGACGAGGGCCAGCACTTTGACCGAAATGTTAAAATAAAGATGTAGGAGTACGCACGTTATTCTCTACCTTACGAATGTGCCGAATGGTCACTCGTAGCCAAAGTTAAATAACAACATTGTTAATATATGTAATTGCTATTAGTACTTGGTAAAATGTAGATTGTTTTGCTACACTCTCCTCCAATTATTTAGAAGCGGCGAAATCTTTGAAAGTAACAATTTTTGTTTTGTTTCGATTCGTTTTTTTTTGCTGTACCATGTAACAAATCGCCTTCCCTATTTTCTTCGAGACTGTTAATATTTTTGACAAAAGCAAATAACGTTCTCCGTAAACGATGGGTGAACATACGAAGAGCTAATTTACTTTGGTACGAAATGGTAACGGTCTCGATGAGAATAAGGAAGGCGATTTTAACCGATCGCGATATGCCCTAAAAGGGCGATTTTGCTATTCATCGCAAAATCCAATCTAACACGACCTCACAAACTATCTCCATTCAGCTACAATTTGCCATTAAAAAATGAATTCACGGTTCAAAAACGGAATTCACGGTCAAGAGAGGAAGTTCGTCCGGTAGTCTCGACGACAGCTCGACTCCTCCTCACATTTAAGTAAGCACACCCTAATGTCATATATTTTCGTCTTGCCTCACTCATCTCCAATGATTTTGAAGCGACGAAATCTTTGAAAGTAACAATTTTTATTTGTTACGTTTGGTTTTTTGACTTTACCATTTAACAAATCGCCTTCCCTATTTGCTTCCAGACTGTTAATATTTTTGGCAAAAGCAAATTATATTCTTCGTAAGTGATAGCTTAACCCATGAAGATCTACTTACTAACTTAAATTACTTTGGCACGAAATGTTAAAGTCTCGGTGAGAATAGGGGAAACTATTTTTACCGACGACGCTATGCACTAAAAGAGCCATTTTGCTAATTATCGCAAAAGTCAAATCTAATATGACTTTGCAAACTATCCCCATTCACCGTCGATTTACCATTAAAAGTATGAATTCCAGACCAGTCCTTTGAGTTTCTCCACCTCACGATCCCCGTCCACGGTCAAGAGGAAGTTCATCCGGTGGCCTCGACGACAGCTCGACTCCTCCTCACATGTAAGTAAACACACCCTAATATCATATATTTCCTTCAAAATATTCGCTGAAATCTGCCGTATGTCTCTCGTCACACGCTACAACGAATTATACTCCACTGTATCCGATTACCCGTCTATTAATAACCATACACATACATTCACACCGCAAGGCCAGGGACGAGTCCCGATGCGCGTAACGTGAAAATCGTTTATTTCGTCTCTCTGACACCCGTTTTATTTTTAATTTTTAATTTCTTTTTCTTCATTTTTTTTTTCCAACTTAAATTTATACGAGACCCCAGCAACGACACGAACGCGTTACTCCGCGGGCATCTCGAATATTGTAGTACACATATATTATTAGCTCGCGTGGTCGTTTTCCCGTGCTCGGGACTGCGCGGCTTGTGTTTCTCCCTGCGTGTATAAGAAACCCGGAGAGCCGGGTGAGCTCCGATACGAAAGAAATGTATTAAAATTTCCATGAAGTGAACGTTTAGGGGTCTCTCTGTGTGCTCGACGAAACGAGGTAGAAGTTAGCGTATTGTCGCGTGGATCGTTGGCGGAGCGAGGGCGCGCACGGGGTTAAACTCCGGTCCCCGCGTCGCGCGCTCCAACGATTGATAAGGGGGCAAGTTGGACGGCCGTTCCCGAGATCTACGCTCCGCGTTGGTGTTGGAAGTGTAAAATTCATATGTACGTGTACGTGGAGTGGCAATTGGTGGTAGCGGAAAGTGGAGTACGCGGCGAGCAGTAGCACAGCACCGGAGTGTATATGTGGCTGGAGAGAAAACTGCGGGAGTTGAGGCGCGCATGCTGCGTGACCTGTCACCGTGAGCCTTGCTGGATTTATAAGCGGACGCCGAGTTATCGCATATTTACCCGAACTACCCGGCCAACACACACACGCGCGCCCTCGCACATACACACACACCCCTTTACCCTTTTCCTTACCCTCTTTTAAACCTGCTGCACCACTCCCCTGCGATGACAGCCTGCGCAATGTTGGCCTCAGGCTAGGGCGCGCGTAGACTGACCGACGCCAGAATGATATCACGTGGTACGACTCTCCCGAGGTCCTGGGCATCGTCTGGTCCTCGAGGTACAACGCAAAGATTAAACAATAATTTTTTTAATATTTTTTTTTTTTTAGGTTTTTAGGTTTTTAAGTATGTTGTGGTAGGTCGGCAATTAGAATAACAGTTTGAAGGATTATTCATTGTTGCGCATCATGGGAATCATTGAAATTTTTGTTTTTGCAAAGATACGGCCGTTTTTTGCTTGTTCGGCGCACATTTTTTAATATATCTCGATAGACAGAGCTCGCGGAGGAAAAAGTTTCGGACAAAAGTTGTAGATATCAATGTTGTGTATGTTTTATGTACTTTTCATTTTTCCAATACGGAAGACGGTTTTCGAGTTGTGGTTGTTTTTGCGTTTGGCACTGATGAGGCGATCCCTTGGTTTTGACGTAGTTCTCTTGTTTTCTATTTTCTGAGATATCCAATAAACGGCTATCGTAAGAGAAAAAAGTTTTAGACAAATGTTGCAGATCTCGACAGCCTGCACCTTTTATGTTCTGTGCGTTTCTTCGATACGCCTTGTATTTTTGGAGTTATGGCCGCTTTTGTGTCTACACCAGTACAAATTGTTGGCGAATTTCTTTTCCATCGCAAAAAATTAAAGATCCACAAAGTAATACCTACAATAAATATCTCCGTCCTAAAATCCTTCACCCCTGGTAAACTGTGGAGAACGAAAGCCCACGAAATTTTTTTAATTCCCAAATACGACGCGATATCGCAGCGGCATGTGGCAGCGTGACGACAGCGGTGAGAAGGTACGGGGACGTGATCGGGTGACGTCGACCTTGGCGAGGTCGAACAAGCATATTGCTGAAATTCAAGTATTTTTCGCCGTCCTTTCGCGTAACTCGTTCTATCTGCTCGATGCTAAAGCATCGAGCAGTTCAGTAACGGTACACACTACACGCCATAATATATATATATACACACACAGCACCTCGTAATAAACGAACACGACAAGATTCAGGGAACCGTGCAGCGATGTTTTTACGTTTTCTTTATCCGTTTTTTTTTGTTATTTACTTTTTTTTTCTATCCTCCGCTCTCACGCTATAAAATCCTCACAAATATTTTAGAGAGAACCCGTAAGGTTTTAGTGACTCGCATAGCAGCTTTTACGGGCTAAGCTACATCTTGGCTGGTACACGAGTCTCGTTTTCCCTGTAGGTTACCGTCGAGGGCTACATACAAATGTACATATATACATGTGTATATACATATATATACGCAGGGTATATAGGCTCACTGAAGAGGCAAGAGGGTAAGTGGTCGGGAAGATAATTCGTCAGCGACCTGTCTCGACCATTTCCGCCAGAAGCCGGACATTCCTCACGAGTTCGGCTTCGTCCTACCGGGTGGATAGGGAACAAGAGGGACGGAAGGTATAGAGCAAGAACTTCACTATACGCGGCACATACCAACGAGCGTAGCCGCCGAATATATATTCCATCCGTGCACGGTATACACCGCCGAATGTACGTGTATCGTTTCACGAGCCAAAGATTTATAGCCTGTATCGAGATTCGGTTATCAGCAGGAAACTTTTAACGGAATAACTCAGAGACCAGCGTCGTATATCAATATGCATACTTCAATGGATAGGTGTGTTGTACCTGGTACTCACTATCCACACGGCCCTCGGTATTTCCAACTAACTGCTATAAAAAAATAAATAAAAATAAAACGGCACCTTTTGTACCTTCTTTTCTTCGTTTCTTCACCCGAAAATATACTTAACGAAATGATAAGAACGTCTCCCCCTCTTCGGTCAGTGACATTATGGACACAAAAAACGAGGTTCTTTAGACGGTAAAAGAGCACATTTTGACAAATATTTCTTGCTCACTAACTACAATTTATTTCTGGGTAATTTTTGGCATACTGATTAAGCTATTTTACAAGTTTTTTTCTAAATAAAAATGCGGTTCATTGACCGCAAGGAAGAAATGTAATTAACAAAAAACAAATGCTGGGCGTTCGTGGACAAGAAATATTTGTTAAATGTACTTGTTTTACTTTGCAATAGGGAACTTGATCGAAATTTTGATGATCGATTTTATCGATAGCTACAAAAAATTTTAAGTGAAGAACGAAATCTATTTTGTTAATCATAGTGGCAAAAAAGGTGCTGTAATATTTTTTCTATCTACAATCGCTCTCAAGGAAACATTCTATAATTTATGTTCGGAACGTGCTTCCAACTATTTCGGCGCGTATTAAAAAAATTTAATGGATTTCGGAATAACAATTCAGTACAAAATGTAATATACCATCTCGCATTAATTCTGCTAAATTGGGTAAATACTCGTTGCCGAAGGAAGGGATTTTATTGAACACGAATAACGGTACTAAAAGGGAAATTCTTTTTTTTACCTACTCCCTGCGAAAAAAAGGACACGAATCGCCAGCTGCACTTGTCGAATTCGGTTAAGAGATAATTAAGGCATTTTTTCGAATATGAAAGGCTATTAATGATACGCTACACGGAAAGCCACGGCGTTTATTAATTTCGTCGAGGGATTATTGGAATATAATTCATAGCTGTCGAGCCTGTTCGCGGTGCTCCTGCCTTTGGCGGTTCGCGAAGGATATGGAATTAAAATGAATTTACTTCGGAGCAGAAGCTTCGGAGGGCGATATGAATATAGCTTCGGCGGAAGCACTAAATATAATTCAAGAGAGTGTTTTCCCGCTAGGAAAATTTACCGTTAAAACCCTTCGTGAAATAATCCGCCAAATAGCGAAAAATGCAGTGATAACTCACTCCGCGATTCTGACGGGCTTCTTTTTTCGTACATTTTCGTAGCACTCCGCATTGTAATATTGTATTCTCGGATCGTCCCCTAGCCGCTAGTCTCGCATCCGACATTTTTATCGAAAAATAAAAATACTCACCACCGAGCATTTTAACATTTTTTAAACGAATGTGATTCATACGCGGTTTCCTACTGCGCAGCACGTCCGATTCACGCTGATTTAACCGAGCTCGGAAATCCGCATTTTTTTTATTTCATTTTTTTTTTTCGCCGTCACATTTTATATTATCCAATCGATATATCGGAAAAGTGTGCCGGAGCGCTGGAATATTTGAGATCGTGCGGGAGAAAAACGATGTCGAGGAGAGATAAGATTTGAACGTCGGACGATCAATGAATCCCGCGCGGATTCGGGCTAAGTGATACCTTGAGAAATATTGATTTTATTACGTGTATATATGTACGCCCTATATACCGGATATGAGTTTCATGGCGGCGACGTAGCGTGCGAAGGAAACCTGTAACTCGCTGATCGCTAATACATAAGTGAGATAGAAACTTTCTCATTATTTATCAGATTAGTGTAAGCCCAGCTCGGTTCCGCAACCGTATTTTTCTCTATAAACTGTAATGTACTGCTACTTTTTACGCTGTAATAGCTACCGGTTAGGAACGCTCGTTTTTTTCATAATACAAATGGGAAACGTAGTGAAGTAGTTCCATAAACCGGAAATTTAGTTCAACGTGAGCGCCGGGGCTTTTAAAAAATAGGATAAAAATTATCCTTGGCTTTTAAACTCGTACTTTTAAAGCGATTTGAACGAAAAAGTTAGTTTCTTCTTCTTCGACTTGCAATAACTTTGACATTATGCATTTTTTAAATTTCTTTTATTGAAGTATTATTTACAGAACTGGCCGAAGAAGAAAATGCATTGAATCCGCTTACCAACGTACAACAATCCCAGTATCACTATTAATTTTTTTCTCGAGTAATGTCACGAGATCTTAAAAATCCCTTAATCCTCATTGATATCGCAAACAAACATCGTGGTGTCATTTTTATTGAAAAAAAGTTTCTTTCCTAAAATATATTTTCGTGATAAATGTTACAGTCATATAAATTCATATTGTATCAGATTATAATGTGCGAAGACATTTAACAATATTTACGCCTACATAGAACATAGAATAAAAATTTCTAGATTAAAAATATACTTTTTGTTATAAATTTAACATTCACACTAAATTAATACTGTATTACAATGTAATTTGCGAATGGATTAAAAAATATTTGCGCGTACATAGAACATAGAAAAAAATATTCTTGATTAAAAACATATTTCTATTTATATATTTCTATTTCTATTTATATATTTCTATTTCTATTTATATACTAAATTAATATTGTATCATATTGTAAGTTGCTAAGACATTTAAGAATAATGACGCCGACATGGAAAGAACACAATTTTAACACACATTTATTAACATATAAGTTGGTACGCCGGTGGTTTAGATATTATTATATTTCATTTTAAAAAAAGTAAAAAAAAAAATTCCCGAAGAGGTCCAACACTGTACCAGCGTAAAACTCGAGGACGAAGGAATTCGCAATCTCTCGAAAGGGTCGCTGATAAGTCGATAGTAGCGGCAGTTGAACGACTACGTTTTTCTCCGACTTCGACCGCTGCAATAAAATTTCAATTTCAAATCGTAGCTCTCGTCGGTTTTACCTCGGGCGGAAACCCCTCCATAACTACAATCGTTGTCGCCTCGACGATTTATTTTATTTTTTCACACATTAACAGACCGTAGTACAGAACGAGCTTTGCGTAATTGCTTGATAAAGTCACCGGGAAATGAATTGCCTCACCCCGGCACAGAAATCCCGTTTGCGGGAAGTCGTCGCGGACGTTAACTTCAAAGCGGAATAACAATTGTTCGTAACAAAACAAATTGCAGTTTCCGCGTCGGAGGTTGATACGAAAGTGAGTGCAAACAAAACGAAACCGTAGGTTTCTCCGCGCAGTGCCCGGAGTAAGAAAGAGAGGCGCGAAGGCGTAGAAAAAAAAAAAGAAAAATAAAATAGGCGAAAAACACGGAAAATTCATCCGCCTCAAAGGAGGACTGGTTTCTTTCGGGTCGGAGGATCTGCCGAGTGGTTTGCGCAGCATCCACTATGCGTAACATCTTTTGATGTAGTATGTCAGTATACAGTGGCGTTGGTGCCGCATAGAATTGCCGAGCGGTCATTCGGGAGGGTGCGCGCATAACCTGCACAGACGCGACGAGACCCTTTCATATTATCCTTGCTGGCTCCTGGCTGGACTACTCTCGTGGTTCTTCTTTCGTAACTCCCTTATTCTTCCGGGTCCTCATCCTCGCGAGCCGTACCTCTCTCTCGAGACTCGACCCAAAAAAGTACTTGCCTCTTCGAGCGAGTACGCCTCCGCGTATACCGTACCCGCTTTCCTCCCCTCAATAATTTCGTTTCTATGGAGTATAAAAGCTAAGAATGAAAAAAGAAAATGCTGCTTCTTATTTTTCAGTCGCCATCTCTCTCCTTCCTCGCGGCGTGTAAAGTTTATCTTATAAATGATTGAGAGTGTGGTCATGACCGCGTTGAAAACAAGGTAGCGAACGGCACGTACCATTTCCTCCGTGTTTCTGCATCGACGATAATCATCCATTATCTTCACCGATCGCCGTCACACAGACGCTGAGATTCGCAGGGGTTTAAGCTTCATGTTAAAGCATACGGGGTACGCCTTTTTGATTCTCAGAAAACAATACTCTTTCGCGATTTGATCAATATACAGATTCGATAAATAAATCCATTCAATCAAATATCCATTCGATTAATATATTCATTCGATCCATATATTCATTCGATCGTATATATCCATTCGGTCAAAGTATCCATTCGATCAAAATATCCATTCGATCAAAATATCCATTCGATCAAAACATTCATTCGATCAATATGTCCATTAGATCAATATATCCATTCGATCAATATATCTATTCGATCAATATATCCATTCGATCAATATATCCATTCGATCAATATATCCATTCGATCAATATATCCATTCGATCAATATATCCATTCGATCAATGTATCCATTCGATCAATATATCCATTCGATCAATATATCCATTCGATCAATATATCCATTCGATCAATATATCCATTCGATCAATATATCCATTCGATCA
>JAPYZC010002452.1:0-16240 GCA_030522665.1 Ichneumoninae sp. A BG-2022a
TGTATGTATGTATGTATGTATGTATGTATGTATGTATGTATGTATGTATGTATGTATGTATGTATGTATGTATGTATGTATGTATGTATGTATGTATGTTTGTATGTATGTATGTATGTATGTGCAAATCATTTAACGTTCATAATTTGAAAACGCTTGCGATATCGGGGTGAAATTTATCACACATGTTGAGGGGTCGAACCTCATTATTCGTTCCAATTTTTTGTTTTTTGGCTGTTAAAAACAACATTGGCTGTAAAAATTCCTTATCGAATTGTTTCATTAGAAACCAAATTGTATTGTTTTTATTAAAAGTCTTATTCGCCAAATCGTAAAAAGAATCGTGGATGATAAATATTTTTATTTTCACAGCTTTGTTGAAGGAGGTTCGAGAATCGCCGCTAGAGATGATAAAATCACAGAAGTTCGATAGCGAGAGAATGGCACTGTACCCGAATTTGGATTACAAACAGCTATACAACGCGTTGACGCAGTTGATGGACGTTGTTGGGTTCGTTCACATCGGTTTAGCGGGTCCGTAAAAAATGTTTTCCATTTTTTTTTTTCATTTCAATTTAATCAACGAAACAATTCTTCTTTTTCAACTTTTCCATGTTTTGACGATTTCCAGCATTTGGACAAGCGGCGCTGCAGTGCTTGGCATGTCTGATGCCGTTTCTCGACCACGATTTACTCGACAACATGCCTTACTTCACCGCCAGTTCGATATCGGTACTTCCGGTCGAGTTGCATCAAGAGATAGTCAACTATCTCTGCTTCTACATTTTGCCATTCACTATCAGTAAGAAAACAAATATTTTGTTGGAAAAATGATTTAAATCATTTTTTAAAACAACTAAATAAAAAAAAAAACCTAGCAAGTTGATGGACCGCAAACGGACCGAAAAACGGACAAGTCCGTTGGGGAAAAAAACGGACCGCAAAAAACAACAAAACGAACTGTACATTTTTTGTTGGCATTTGGTTTTTTATCTATTGCGGAAACCGAAAACGGAACGAACGTTTTTTTTCGAAAAATCTGCTTTGGTCCGTTTTCGGTTCCCGCAACCGAAAAAGGACCAATCCAAACATACAGTCCGTTTTACCGTTTTTGTGTCCGTTTCGTTTTCCAACGGACGTGTCCGTTTTTCGGTTCGTTTTTTAGTTTTTTCCCTAAAAGCAGCCATCCGTCAACTTGCTAGGGAAATTACTTTAGTGTTAAAAAAGACATGTTTTTTTTCAGCGCGAAAAACAAACGACGAGCACGAAAATCATGCGAGCCAGTCCGTCTCAGCAGTGATTATGATGGTTTTTCAATACTCGAGCAATCCCGGTAAGTCAATCGGTGTGTCCACACTGAGAAAAAATTACATAGTTAAAGCAACAAGACTGATTTTTTACCATAAAAAATAGTTCCCAGGCGGAACGTTTACATTTTATAGTTACAACAATGACAAAACATCATGATTGCAACCAATTATATATAAATATTTACTGTCGAATAAGCGAAAACTCGGATAACACGGATAACATACTCAGTTCAAACTTGTACTACCATTATATATTTTTAAAATAACACACCACTTCATATAAACATTAACGTTATTAGTTAATTTACGACTTTTTTCCTTTTTGAGACATCACACTGAGAAAAAATTACATAGTAAAAGCAACAAGACTGATTTTTTACCATAAAAAATAGTTCCCAGGCGGAACGTTTACATTTTATAGTTACAACAATGACAAAACATCATGATTGCATATACTATCAGAAAGTATCTATATAGACGATCCCCCTGGAAACTATTCGCTATAGTAGGAAATACCATCTTTTTCTCAGTGCAAGTAGTAAACGTCGTTTTAGTCAGACGCTAAAAATTCCAAGTTTCGCTCGGTCATTTCGCAGCACACCATTGCCAATTGTTGGAGTGCCTCATGGCCCTAAAACCCGGTGTGGTCAAGGATATCCTCTGTGTGGTGGCTTACGGTACCGCACCTGCGAGGGCCTCGGCTGCCAAACTTTTGTTTTACTACTGGCCTACCTTCAACCAGAATCTGTTTGACCGACGTGCCGTTCTCGTCAAATTTGCAAGTGGGTATCCCATATTTGAGCTCAGAAATTAACGAATGAAAAAATAAAAATTACAATCAATTGTAATGGTGAGATTGAGGGTGTAAAGTGAAAAAAAAAAAAAAAAATTGCAGACGATTTGACGCCTTTCGTGTGCCAACGAGACTCGTGCCCGAACGCGGGTAACGCCGAGGCCGGCAAAGTCTGCTACGATCATCGAATCTCCATAACATTCGCCGCCGAATCTCCGCCACCGCTCTATCTCTGCATCGAGTGCGCCAACGAGATTCATCGCGAGCATCCGAATCAAATGTTTTACGATATACTTCATCCCATGCAGCAAGTGTCGATGGTTTGCGAAAACAAGGTACGGTCGCTCATATTTTCCCTGCCTAAAAGAAACATTCACGACCCGAGATTTATCGAAATAATTGAAAGCGCTAAACACTATTGAAAATGGTATTTTTTTCCGGCATTTTTTCGAAAAATTCACCTCGTCACAGAAAAGTATGATTTTTTTCATCGGCAATTATCAATATACCGTTCGATTTCAGGCTAAAACAGACATCGGACGTTTCCCCTATATGACGTGAATGCTGGTAAAAAAAAAGTATATTTTCAAGCCGAAAGTGATGTTTCCCTTTCAGATGTCGCTTCCAGTTGAAGAATAATATTTTCCAACCGGAAGTGACGTATTCGCTAGCTGACGTCATTTTGAGTCAAAAAATGATATTTTCAAATCGGAAGAGTATTCCCCTAGATGACGTAATTTCCATCTGAAAAATGAGGTTTTCAAACCGGAAGTGATGTTTCCCCTCGATGACTTCACTTTCAGTCGAAAAGTTAGACGTATCCACACCCAGAAATAGTACATTACGATACTAGTGCGATAAAACTTTTTCTGAAGCGTGCGTAAAACCGCATTTTACGCACCGAGTGAAATAAAATAATTTATTGCACAAATGCCCCGCAAATAAATATTCTTTTAATTCAAATCGTTATTCATTTGAGTGCCACCAGTCAAATTTTTTTTTCTGCGTCTTCTAAATAAACTAACTTACCACGGTAAAAAAAAATTATTATCAGTCAAAAAGTTTCTTAATTAATTCTCGTGCAATAAATAAAATCGAAACTTTACGAGGAGACAAATAATTTGATACTCTCGTTGTATCTTACAGAATTGTCGTGCTACGGACAAGTCAGCGATCAGCGTGTGTTTCTCGACCGAGTGTGCCAGTTACAACGGCAATCATCCAATCCGTTATTGCCAGCAGTGCCACAACATTCGTCACAACAACAGACGCGGCGGCGACCACGTTAATCACATGGCTCTTCCTCACATATCCCAAATGGACGCGCAAACTCAGACGTATCTCGTTCAGTCGATAGTCAGGTGAGCCAGTCTCGCGTTCCGTGAAATAAACCATCCAAAATATAATTTGCGTGCGACGATAATTATCATTTTTATTTTTTGTATTTTTTTATTCATTTTTACCGCGAACATCTTTGTTGCGATTTCATGCACGGCTCTCTCATATTAGCGCGGACCGACGATCGTCATTTTTAGCAAAAATAAATAAGTAAAAACGATCGGGCTAATTTTAACAAAAACAAATTGTTATTTACTTATATATTTTTTTGTCAAATTAATTTGAGTATAAAAATGTTTCCTATCGTTATTTTTCGTTCTACTATTATTGACGTTATTTAAATTATTTTCAAACATACGGCTACGATAGTCGTAAAAAAATGAATATTTTTATGAAAAATCTGATAGCCGCGACGGTGCACATGAGCGCGATACACGTCGACACCGACGGATTGTGTTGCAGCATGCGATGTCATTATTTATATCCAACGATCTGTATTACCATTATGTTTCTATTATTACAACAACAAAAAATATATTAATAGACGAATAAGCATCGTCGCCGTATAGTTGTCAAACACGGTGATTCGTGTGTACTAATCGACCGATCGCAGGATCATTTTGTCGCTTTGCGTGTTTGTCAGTGCTGGTCCATCCTGCTTGGTAAGACACGAAGCGTTTTGTCACGCTCGATAGACGAGATTTATTTATTTAATTTTTTTTGTCCAATTCTACGAAAAAAAAATGTTATCGTCAATCAATATTTGAAAAATTAATTTATTCTTTTTGTGATTATAAAAAGCGTCATTACGCTATCGAACGTGACACCAGAAGAGCTCCGAAATTCTTGCCTAGCTATTATATCCGAGAGAACGAGATCCCGAAAATCGAAGCTGATCCAATAATTGGTTCCTCCTTAAAAAAAAAAAAAAAAAAAAAAAAAAATGAAAAATTATAATAAATAATAAATTATGGTAATTATTGCAATTGCAAATAAGTAATATTGTGTAATTTGAGACTCGGCATCTCGTTCTTAAGCCTTCACATAAACATTGCAAACCACCTTTAATGTAAGTTAATGTTTGCGAATAGTGCTCTCTGATAGGACAATCACCAATTAGTTTAGGAGGCTGCGCGTTCGAAAAAAAAACACAAACACAGTCAAGAGAGAGACCTTCTTAAAGGGTTGCACACAAGAGAATCAAACAAGCTTTGATCGATCCACGATACACCGTCTCTTCCACCGCGGATATACCCACTGACATATAGCAGATTGATAACGGTATACACGTACATATATTTATATGAAACACTCTACATGGACTTTAATCGATCGAAAGATTTGCTGTACGAAAAGTGTTCGTATGTTGAGATAACTCGGATAAATAATTATTTTTCTTGGTATCTTCAATAATAAAAAAAATGCATGAACTTAGATGCACCCGTATCATTCTAGTAATTAGTGACTGCACGATGCATGTATCATTGTTATTATTATGAATTAATAAATACCAGAAATCATTTTCATTCTTCCGAACAAAAAATCCAAGCGATACTTAATCGAGTGGCAATCAATGTACTCATAACTCCCGTCTGTAGAACCACCTGTCTGTGTGTACTGTCTATAGATGAATTAGAATACTAGTTGGCACTAATGAAAATCAATTTTTTTATCACACGATCTACAGTCACGAGCTCCGAAGCCGAAAAATGTATCCTCCTTACACTGTAAAAAATGTTATGAAATTTGCAACACGTTTAATATACAAACTTTGTATATTAAAATTACCGGTGATGGCATTGAAAATTAAGACATCCGTATACGAAAATTATTTTATTAGTAAAAATATTATACAAATAATATTGTTTTTAATACAACGGTAACGCAGATTTTTACATACGTGTCAATGAAATTTCATATACTCTATATGCATAAAACCACATACATTTATAAATTTTCAAACAGAATTTTTTTACATTGTATCCTTGAAATTACGAAGAAACAAATCGATATTTTGATTCTAATAAAAGTAAAAATATTTTTCAAATAACTCATGGGATAATTGGATTTCAATTTAGCAATAAAATTTTTATTCCTTCGAATAAAAATATAATATTGTTTTTAATATACCGGCAACGCAATATTCTTACACACGTGTAAATGAAATTTTATATACTGCATATGCATGAAACATATACATTCACGAATTTTCAAACAGACATTTTTTGCAGTGTATCCTTGAAATTACGAAGGAACAAATCGATATTTTTATTCCAATAAAAGCAAAAATATCATACCATAATTGTATTTAAATTTAGCAAAAAAAAAATTTAATTGGTTTCGAATAAAAATATCGATCCGTCGGTACAACAAAACGAGGCTCGGCGAAAACGGGGACTCGAGATCGTAAGATTTCTTTACCGACCGTGCTGATGAATTTGTTTAATTTGCAGCCTGCTCAAGGAGGCTGAACCGCTAAGTATGGATAGTAACAGAGACATCTCGGAAATAAGTACTAATAAGGCCAGCATAGGATTCCCAGGGGGTGCGGGAGGCGGTGGCGGAAGCGCGGGTGGTCCGCGCCTCGGGCAATACGACCCGGCGACGTTGGAAGAGAGACAGCTTCTCGGTCGTTACGGAGTTTGGCTACTCGTCGGACTTTGTACACCGAATCAGGATACTCCTGTAGAAATACTTGGACGTTTATTATCAATGCTATTTCATTGGTTTCATGTCACTGCCTACTCTTTCGATGGTACTAAAAAAAGCCTTATGCACCTTATATTTTCTGTTGGTAATTTAAAACTTTGCATACACTATTGAAGTAGAAGTAGGTAGTAGGTAGATATCGGCCGCGATCGTAGGCACATTCTACTCAACTTTTTTTCTCGTATTACATTAACATTTTTGTTCTGCGCGACGATTCATTGAGAAAAAAAATATGTATAATATTTATGTATATATATATATTTTACGAAAATTTATCGTCGTCCGTGATAATATGTGTCTCTGTGTTCTTCTCGAACTGTCTATCATTGTGTGTAAATTCACTCGCAATTGTTGTTTCGCTGATAAATGTTTATTCCATGCACTTTACACCCGCATACACGCTCTATGTGTATATCACACCGATGTTTAACATAAGCGATTCGGTTTATTGAGAAAAAAAATTTAATAGAAAAAAGGAAAAAAGAATTCTTTTTTTTTGGAAAGTACCAATTCAAGAGTGCGTCTGCGATGCGGCAGTTGAATACATATAGCATTCGATGCCTAGAATATTGAGAAATTGTCCAAGAGTTTGAACTGTCCTCTCAAAAAGATTTAAAAAAATAAGAACAATTCGATTTATTCGAATTGATTTATTCGATAAATTAAGATCGAACGTGACGGATAAAAATAAAACTGATGAAAATTTCGTAAAAATTGCTGACGTTCTATGCATCGAGAAAATCGTAGGCCAACTATGGCATACATTAATAATTAAATTCAATAAATTTCTAAATTTAATGATATGCCAAATTAGACGATGAGGAACAATTTTCGGATCAATAATATTCGCATTCGTTCATCACTTGAAATATATATTGTGTAACATATATCGATGGTCTAGTGTCGGAAGGGCGTAAGAGCATATACAGCTTATTTACACGTCGTACGCCCTTTTTGCTTTAGGTCATCGATGTACAGCCGAGCTTGATGGACCATCGGAAACGAATATGATTTGTGAGCTAAAATTTTAGTGTTTCCGATGGTCTCTCAACACTCGGTGCGTAGTGTCTCCAAAGTAAATTTTTAATGTTCCTCAGTGAAATTACCCAAAACCCCCGTAGTGTCGTAGCAATGATAATGGGAGCACTTTAACCGTTACGGATGACTGATATATGGCAATCGTTGTAGGGCAAGCGGAAAGCACCCTCGAGAAACTCAAGACCGAATACGTTTGTGGCTGGCTATCCGACATTATGAAGACGCATTATCAGGTCTTTATTTCTTGTCTCTTGCCACATCCGGCGGACTATGTCAGAATTGGCGGTCATTGGTAAGAAAATTGTAAAAAAATTGTCGAAGTAATTTTTATCAGTAGTTTCTTTAATGCATGCACGAAAAGTCCCACTTTTCCAACTCCTAAAGCGTGGCGAAAGTAGTGCTTTTTAGTAAGGTGTGCGAGAATGATACTGCACATGCAGTAGTATCATTCTCGCACCTCAGTGCAGTATCATTTGAAAGCCACATATCGAGATTTCTCCAGCTGGGAAGATGTTTTGACGGTCCACGCATGCTTTGCAGTACCTGGAGCTTCCACGACGGTGGATGGTGTGGTCACTCGCCCTGAGTACCTTGGGGTTCCGGGCATAGGCAAGCCCGGAGTCCGGCTTGGACTTCCCCTGGATGAAGTTGTCGAACTCGAATCTTCGATTAAATCTTCCCAACGGCCAAACATCTTGGACCTGGGTGAGAGGTGTTCTCGGGCCGAGCCACGAGCCGAGACTGGTGCTGCGGGCTGCACCGTCGTTGTTTTTATAGCGTGGCGGGGAGTAGGAGAAGGGGTAGGGATAGCCAGGAGCGGCTGTTCGCACTCCATGGTGGGAGTTGGCGAACGAGTTTGGGGATTTCCCGTCAGGTTTGGGGAATCCGAGGCATCTCTAGTGACCCCTGCAGCGGGTTTTAACTGAGAGCCGTGGACCTTGACGTTTTTCCAGCGCCGGTCTATGTAGTAGATTTCTCCGCATACTACCTCGGTGATAATGTATGGTCCTTCCCAGACAGGTGTGAATCCTGCGTGGATGCCCTGGATCGCATTAGACTGTGAGTGGTTTTTGGCGTAGACCGGATCTCCAATCCGGTAGCGGGAAGGTACTTGCTCTCCAACTGAGCAGTAGCGTTGTTGATAACGCTCTTGGTTGCGGCATATGCGCTGATTGACCCCCTCCCGGGCGTCTGCTTCCGATTGGGATTGCGGAAACCTCCATTCGCCCGGTTTGCGTAGGTTGATCCCGAATAGGACCTCGCTGGGGGTATAGCCTGTTGCTGCGTTTCTTCGGGTACGAAGACTGTACAGCACGGTCTCCAAATGTAGATCCCAATCCTTATGCCGGGTATTTTGCAGGTGAAGTCGGAGTCCTTTTTTAATCTCCTGGTTCCTTCTTTCGGTTGGGGTGGCCCGGGGATGGTATATTGCCGTGGTCCAATATTGAGCCTGCCATCGATCGCAGGCGGTCAGCCACTTCTGACTGACGAACTGGGGTCCGTTGTCGGAGAGGATAGCTCGGGGATATCCCCACCTGGCGTATACCTCCTTGTCGAGGATTTTGATGATCACGGTAGCATCCGATGATCCCAAGGGGAATGCTTCTAATGCTAAAAGAGATCCGTCACAAGTATAATTTTTTTCCCTTTGCCCGTGCGTGGGTAGGGGCCCATGAGATCGACAGCCACTGTCGTCCAGGGAGAAGTCGGTTGATGAGGCCGTAGTTGGTCGGTATGACGCGGTCTTGTGACCTTGGTACACGTGCACAGATGGCATTTTTGTACGTAAACCCGTACGTCCTTGCGTAGATCTTCCCACGTGAATCTTCGTTGTATAGCACGAAGAGCCGGGATGTCTTGCGAGCGGTGTGTCGTGGTATTCGTGTAGAACTTGTTGTGTCGTTACTTCTGGTACGAGCAGTTTCCGCGTGCCCTGGATCTCCTTCCATAGGCCTCCGTCGATGATCTGATACCTTGAAGAGTCTTGTTTTCGACCTGTCGCGAGACGTTGAATTTTCTGGTCTGATTGTTGGTCTTCTATGATTTGTGTGACGAGAGGTTCCACCGTGATTCCGAATATTTCCGGCATCGCTTCCTCTTCGGGTAGTGTCGCGGGTTCTTGCGGCAACATCTGGCCGGGATCCTCCAGGTCTTCGACTGCTGCGTCCTTTGGATATCTTGATAGAGCGTCGGGGAGCGAGTTAGCTTGCCCCGGGACATGTTCTACGGTGTAATTGAGCTCTTCAAGTAGTATTGCCCAACTGCTCAATTTGGACTTCTCATTCTTCATGCGGCGTAGCCATAACAAGGCCCGATTGTCCGTCCGTAGGATGAAAGGATGGTCCTCCAGGTAGCAGCGCTACCTCTTCACGGCCCAAATCACCGCCAGGCATTCCTGCTCGTTACTATGGTAACGAGTTTCCACTGGGCCGAATTTAGCGCTAGCGTAGCTGATGATGTTCTTGGTACCATCCGGTGTCAGTTGATAGAGGACAGCTCCCATTCCGATCTTGCCAGCGTCCGTTTGTAGTACGTACTGGAGCGTTGGATCGGGTCTGGCGAGTTTTAAAGGCTTCTTGATCTCGGCCTTGAGTTCGGCGAGCGCCTGTTGATCCATCGAAACTTTCCCTTACCGGCAAGAAGATTTGTTATTGGGATCGTCAAAGTGGCGAACTGCGCAATGTATTCCCGCAGCCAATTACAGGTACCCATCAACTGTTGGACGTCCCGTTTGGTTTTTGGTGTCTTAAAGTCCAGGATGACTCCGACGTGTTCCTGTTGAGCTTCATTTCCGGCGGTCATTACCATATGGCCGAGGTATTTTAACTCGGTTTTTCCGAAGTGACATTTGTCGATGGCGCAAGTAAGGCCATGCAGCGCTAGTCTCTCTAGGACTAGGGTCAGGTGCTGTAGGTGATCCTCCCAGGTATTGGAGTATATGATTATATCATCCAGGTACACAATGCATATAGTACCGATGTATCCAGTTAGAACCTCCTGGCTCATTAGTTTCTGGAACGTGTTCAGCGCGTTTTTTAAGCCGAATTGCATTACCCGGAATTGGTAGGTGCTGGGGTTGTGAAGGCTGTGAGTTTCTTTGCGGGAGGATCCATGGGGATTTGCCAGTATCCGCTCTTCAGGTCTATGGTGGAGAAGATTTTAGCCACGCCGAGTTCTTTTAATGTCTCGCGTATCTTAGGCATGGATTGCCGTCTTCGGTGATGGAGTTTAGCCTCCGGTACTCCACGCAGAATCTCGGCCTTCCATCCTTCTTTTTGACTATTACGACAGGTGAGCTGTATTGAGATGTGCACGGCTCGATTATCCCGTCTGCAAGCATTGCCTCAACTTGTTCGCGGATGATTTGCGATTTTTCTGCCGAGTATTTGTACGGCGGGAGACGGAACGCTTGTTCAGAAGTGAGCTTGATTTCATGCTTGGTGCTCTGAGTCTGTAGTAGTCTTCCGGTTTGCTTAAAGATGCGGGCGTGACTTTGAAAGAGGTCCTGGAAGGCGTCAATCCATTCGGGCGGGATGTCGTGCTGGAATTCCTCGATGTTGATGGTGTCCATTGCCTCCGTTGGTACGGTGGTATCCCCAGGTAGAGGGTTCCCTACCTCAGGTACGTAACGGTATGATGTCGGACTAGCCAGGGGTACCCGAGGATGAGTGGCTCTCTTGCATCTGGGGCCACCCATGCGCAGACGTCCAACACGTACCCTTGGATGCTGATTTGGAATTCGACCTTTCCTGTGAGGCGCATTTGCGCATTGCGGCCACCCAGATTGGCACTCCCGGTGTGCGGCGTAACGACCTGCCCAGGTGGTAGCAGGGGTGGTTGTACGAAGCAATAACTCGCGAAACAGTCGATGGCGGCGCAGACTTCTTGGCCGTTCAGCATTACCCAGATGTGTGGTAATCTGTTCGTTCCTGTGTTTGAGTCCGTTGGGTCTAGTTCTGAGGGCAGGTGGCAGGGTTCGGCGCCTCTGCCACCCCGGGTCGGTTTCCCGGGTTTGCATTGCGTTCTGAGTTCTTCCTTGCCAACACCGGGCAGTCATGGTGGAAATGCCGTTCTGGGGAATGACAACAAGATGGCAGCTGTGCTGCTTCGACAGCTGTTCTTGTAGGTCTAGCTTTCGTAGGTTGATCGGTGGTCTCTTTCTTGGGCCGATTAGGCGGAGTTTGCGCCAGTAGGTCGTGCTACATCTCGATGGCTTTGGAGGTTAATTCGGCCAGGGTCCGGGGCGCTGCGGGTCGTATGGCCACCCTCAGGGTGGGACGTAATAGTCCTAGCAGAGTGGCTACCTTAGCTTCTTCGGCGTCCCTGCCGCGGATCCTTTGGTAGAGGAGGTACTTCTGTTGGAGGAATATAGGGGAGACCGGGGACAAAAGTAACAAAAATTCCTTTTTTATTTTTTACCAACAAACCCGAGAGTCTAACTCTATAAATTATACAGCCCTACTATAAATGAATATTATACATTATAAATTATAAGTGTATAAATTATCGCTGATTGCTTAGAATGTAAAAATAAAATAAATAAAATATATTGATATTGGCATGGGTAGATGTTAATTATTGCTGGTACAATTGACTCGGATCGATTGTTACAATCGACCCCACACATGATTATTAGCAAAGTTATTGTGGCATCGGTTAATAACAATCTGAAACGGATTGTCTCAACGATCAAAATGTTCTGCAAAAATGTACCTCTCAATTCCTTGTGTTTGTTTGCACTAATATTTAGTATTGTGTTGCCTAGCTGACGCGATCCGAACAGCCAAAAAATCACTCCTGCACTCGCCAATCACATTTGGTTTCGGCGAATTGGTATTTTTGAAAAATTAGCTATGAGGTGATTGCATGGTCATAAGGTGATGTCTATAATGTTGCTCACTTCATATCCGATGCGTCCGATCACGCGCAGCATTGCGCAGCCGCTTGTTACAATTGACCCGTGTTACTTTTGTCCCCGGTCTCCCCTACCCGCGTTCTCTTTCTCACCTTGTTTACGTGAGAAGAGTTGGGCGTTTAAGCGGGATATTACCGCTGGAGAGTCGTATTGGCTTAGCAATAGCTCTTTACAGTTGTTGCAGTCAAAGTCGAGCGGTTGGTGGCACGACCACCATTTCTCGGCTTCGCCGTGGAGACCGGATGCGGGCGTTTTGGTTCTTGCGGTGTTCGGAATTCGTGCGGACACGAAGTATTCCTCACACCTTGCAAGGAACGTATTGGGGTCTTCATGATCGACCCCAGCGTAGGTGGGTAAGGGTATCCGAGACGCATCGTTGATAGCGCGCAACAAGGCCTCTAAATTCTCTAATCCGCCCATGAGATTAGGGCGCTCATTAGCGTTATTCGCAGCCATCACGTTTATTGGAGGCTGGATTTCTATGTCGGGAATATTTGGGTCGTCGTTACTCTGAACGAGAGCGACCAAACCGGAAGTACTTGAACCGGAAGTACTTGGGCCGTGGGAGACTAGACCGGTGTCTACTAGACCGGAAGTGACGGGATTGGCAGTACATGGACCGGAAGTACTCAGACCGTTGTTAAGGGCGTTGCACCGCGCGCGTTTTCCGGAATTCTTTCACCGTTCGGCGGTGGTGTTTGTTTGGGGTTGGGCGCCACCGGGTTTTTACTCACTCCCGGAAGTGATGATCTACGAGGTTTTTCGACGCTCGCGAGTGGCGTCCTTTTAGGTCGGTTAATTCCCGCCGATTGCGTAGGCGTTTTACCGATGCGCGGGGACGGTGTTTTTAAAGATGGCGGTTTACGGAGAATCCGTGCTGATTTACGCGGTTGGGGGGGGGGGGCGGTATGCTTTACCTGCGGCATTTACCTGTGTTGCGGACCGATCACGGACGGTAATTTAAACGAGGATTACGCGGCGACTCGGTCGGTAGGGGTTTATTGCGGGGAAGTTAAAACAACTGTTTCTAATTTTATGTCCCACGTTGGGCACCAATTGACAAGTGTCATCCATACATCGAAGTACGACATCCAGCCAATCAGCATTTTCCAATAACGAACTTCTACCCGGATTTAGAGACACATATCCTTTCATAGTTTCTCGCACGCCTGTTTAACTCTTTATATGTCACACCGCCCGAAACCGTATCGAAACGGGACTAACGGACTCGGAGTAGGGACCACACGCTGCTATAGTAGAGCCTAAGAGTGGGGGTAGAGGTGTGACCTATAAAGGGTTAACATTCTAGGTACTTTCTCGCACGCTTTCGCCACGCTGCAGGCATAAAAACCGGGAGTTCTTCTGCATGTGTTACAAAAAGTAGTATGTGATACTTGTACGAAAAAATGGACTGACGACGGTGGTTGGGAAATAAGCGCACTCGCTTTCCGCTCGTGCGACCATCTTCAGAACCTTGGTCGAAAGTCCGCTTTTTCGCACTAGTACCGCAAATTACGATTTTGAAACGTATGGATGCAAAGTTAAACTTTTTGTGCCTGTAACGCGTGCAAAAAATGACGCTTTTTAGCAAGGGGTGCGAGAATGATACTGCGCGTGCGCACAAGCGCACTACGTACTTTTCGCACACTTTCGCCCCAGTACGAAAGTTGTTTTAACTTTAACTTTAACTTTAAGTGCTGTGATGTCACTTTTTCGCAAAGTGAAGTTACCTATGCGAAAAAATGTGCGGGAAAGTACGTTATGCCCTTCTGCGTATACGCAGAATTTTTCTCGCACGGTTTACTAAAAAGCGCCACTTTCGCCATACTTTATAGGCCCCAAAAAAGGGACTTTTTGTGCATGTTTTACAAAAAAACATTTTTAAAGATATATTTATAAAAACGATCATTTCCATCTAGGGAAACTTTGGCCTCGCGAACGTCGCACTTGAAGGACGGTCTGAATCGATTGTTTTGTCTGGTGCCGTACGAAGTTATAACGCCTGACATATGGGACTACGTTATGCCTCACTGGATGGAGGCGATGGTTAACGACGTACCGGAGCACGAGTTGCACGAGTTGAAAATTATACTCTGGTGATAAATGAATTTATGAACAATTTTTTGGAATACAGAATTGCGGGACAAAGCGTTCTCTTTCATTTGGGACGAGACTTTCTCATACCATACGAAGTACATAAGGAGAGAAAGTATCGCAATAAAAAAAATTGAAATCCGATTATAGTTTAGAAACATGTTTTGGATGCCTTAAAATGCAAAAAAAAACTGTACCCCATTTTTTTCTTTATGCCCCTCAAAGCATGGGTAAAGGTGGTCCGTTTTGCCCCTCTCTTGAGATAATTGGATCAACGCGAGTTCTTTTATTTCAGCAAAATTCTCGATCCAGAGATGAGCCCTTTGGGCTTCGACGCCAAAAAGATGTACAATTTCGTGGCAAAGCGTTTCGTCAACACCAGCGCCAAAGTTCAGGAGCAAGCGCTGAATTGGCTGCAAACTCTGACCATGCTGGCTATAACGATTCCTCTGACACAATTGTTCTCAATGTTCAGCGACGGTGTGGCCGTTATGCGCAAGACAAACGCAGCTGATTTGGACGAGAAAGCCTACAGGTCGAGGAAAAATAGCGACGGGGACGAACGAAGCAATATATGTGAGTGCCGTTTGTCTCATCAACAGATTCGTCATTATAAACTTACAACGTATTTTTTATATATATATAAATTTAAAAAAATATATTTTTTAAAATAATTTTATATAAAAAAATGTATAAAGGTCCAGTCGTGGAAAACGATTCGGGACAGTCTTCGCCGCTATCAGACGACATGGCACCGACTCTAAGACACATGGAATTCACCACTAACGCGGAACTAAATCTTTCCTGCTGTATCTTAATGTTGGATGTGTTGCTGAAGCAAGTAAGTGAAAAATAACAATATTTTACTGATTTATCAAATAGCTTTGAAAAATTACCAAAAAAATTCATATTTATAAATCAGTTTAGTAAGTTTATAAATAATAGAAATGCATTTATGTGTCGTAGAAGAGATTGGGGTAAAACGGAACTCTGGAGCAAAACGTTATATTTTCACACATTTTTTGACGATACTTAAAAATAAATCAAAATAATCTCATTTCGGATATTTTTGGAACCGTTTTGCCCCGCGCTCCCCTATTCTTATTAATGGCTATTGTCGCTCCGTTATTTATAAATTCGGTCTGATTGAAGATGGAGCTTCAGGACATAGACAAACATACGGGAATAAACACATGGGTATGCAGAGACGCATGCCATCTGATGAAGTCAATAGTCGCTGCTAACTGGAACGATTGTCACGTATGTAAGGCGGACAGTGAATGCACTTATTGCGAATCAAGGGTTATATGGCATCAGCTCTGTCTGCAGCTCATAATGTACATGGCACCGGAGAATCCGGCTTATCCAGCTGACGTACGTACCATTTTTACCTAATCCCCAGTATCTCAAAATCTATAGCAAAATTCACATAGTCAATTTATAAAAAATGTAATAAAATTTATTAATGTTTATTAAAATGAAATAAAAATAAAAACAAAGTTGCCTCCATGAGGAAGCAAAATGAATAAATTCATCAAAATTTATTGCAATGAAATAAACATAAAAATGAATTAATCAATTAAAATTTATTAAAGTGAATTAAAAAATTATTTAAACAATTAAAATGAAAGAAGATTTGAATTAAGGTAGTACTAGCACAATGACTGACGCCGCCTAAGTTCGAGAGAAAAAAGACAAAGATTAAAAACACTTTTCGGTGAGAAAAAAATCTGAAAAAATTCTAGCATATAAAAGGTGCTGAAAAGATTGTTTGTGCATAATTATAATTTCAGAATGTGCATAACAAATTACTGAAAAAAATTCTGAAACAAATTACCCGGCAACCACATTTTTTTATTACGAAAATGATTTGTTAATTTTTCTGAATACGTATGAATTTTTTCAGAAATTTATCTAATACTTGAAAATTACGATTTTAAACAAATGTTAACATAAAGAAAACGAATAACATTTTGGGATCATTATTATGGACGAACAATCTTATCAGCATCTTCCATATGCTTGATTTTTTTCAGATTTTTA
>JAPYZC010002453.1:0-14601 GCA_030522665.1 Ichneumoninae sp. A BG-2022a
TTTCAGTGCCTATAATAAGTATGCATTTTTTCAGATTTTTATAACATTGGGAAGTGTTTGCAATTCTTGCCCGAATTTCTCGAATTTAGGCAAAATGAAGACCAACCTCCTTAACTGTTGAAAAATGTCGAGGGTAAGAAATTGAATCAGGGGCGGTAGTTACGGTGCGGTGTACAGATTCTCGGGTGTGCACAATAGCCTGGAAAACTGTATCGCCATGAGGCGCGGAAATAGGGAATAGCGAGATATGCCGGAGGTTGTTTATCTTTTAAGTTGCACAGCCGGCTGTATCGTAGGTAAACGATTTGGCGCGGGTAAAGTTCTCTACGTGCCGAAAACCCGAGTACTGCGGATAAGTAAAATTTATCTTTCGTCGAGAACACGAAGGATCTACAAGCGTACCGAGATTCCTACGAGGCCCTATCTCACCTCTCTGGTACGAACGGAATCTCGCAAGAACCACGCAACCCCGAGACATATTTATCGGGAAAATTCTGCTGAAGCTGGTACGTATCCAATTGAGATTGCACGGGAATTGAAAACTATCAATCGAGCGGAACAATAGCCCCAAGGATTTTTTTTTCACTGGCCAGTTCCGACTTCTCTTTCTGATAGTTTACTATCGAATATCGAGCGAACTGCCGGATTCATGAGACCCTCTGGTAAATGAAAATTGATGGCATTAAAAAAATCGCTAGATCTATCTAATCAGAGCAATAAACTAAATAAGGAGAATTCGACCCCGATAAAAAAAACTGATGGCACGTCTAAGGTAACTGTACCAATGCTCGGACACGTCCCAATCCTCGGACACGCCTACGCACATTTGATTAATTCAGTAATTAACACAATATTTGTCAAATTGATTAATTCAGTAATTAATCAAATTGATTAATTCAGTAATTAATCAAATTGATTAATTCAGTAATTAATCAAATTGATTAATTCAGTAATTAACACAATATGTTTTGGTAACTAGAAATTATCATCTTGACATTTTCAGTGATTTACAGTTATTTGAACCAGTTAAGGGAATCCGTCACATATCGCCTTTTCTTAATGATGGGGGTTGATGGGGCATGCCCCATCACCCCCCATCATTAAGAACCCCCCATTGCCCCCCCATGTTGGTAGCAATGGTTGAGGCCCAGGTATCTATTCATATACAGGTTCGAAGCTCCTTCAACTCGTAATATCTTCAAAAATATATGGGCACGCTTCGATTTTATTTTGTTAACGCGTCCGTAATAATGTTGTAATGTTATTTTCAAAAAAATTCTAATCCAGTAGTCTGGAAACATATTTTTTTAAAAAGAGTGTTACTTTTCACGCGGCGCCATATGCAGCTCATGCTCATTGACACAATTTTAAGTTCATGTATCTCGGAATCCATGTGGGGAAAAAATTATAGAAATTCTTTTATAAAACCTTATTCATTGTTTTATAACAATGAATTTCCCTTAATAACTGCTGGAATCTGGAAATGCTCTGAACCGTCCGAGCACTGGTGCCTTTACTTTGGTCTGTACCAGTCCAGGAACGCACGCCGCGCCGTCACAATGCGGATACGTGTGCGCGACCGCTGCATCGACGACAGCTACAGTCACTGAAAGACGGGACGCTAGAAGAAACAAAGCACCGGACTTGGCCAAGTGGCATAAATCCGATAAAAAAGGAGAAAGAAGCAAACCAATGCAGATATGTGTGTCCGCGGGTGACGATATTGTGACAGCAGAGCGTGTTAAGTCCAGAAGCTGTCTGTACTGTTGCAGCACCGTATGGGAAACTCCACAGCGAGCTGGAACTGCAAGCAGTTTCCGGTATGAAAATGCCGTGCCCGCTCAATATCGTCACCTGCGGACACACATATCTGCTTTGTGCCGGAACGGCGTGTCGGTTGTTACGGCACGCTATTCTTTCTGGGGATGGAGTGAGGTACTTAGTCAACTGGAAGGGCCATAAAGAGACTCGCTATGACTGGCGCTGCGCCAGTATTTCGCGAAAGGTAACTCGAGCCCATTGCGATACAGTTGAATTAAAATCGCACGTAAAAATATTGTCGTTTTTTTTAACGTCGCGAGACTAGCAGGCACACGTAACATACCGGCCGGAGTGAAGTAGATCCCTACTTACGATTTCTTTTCCGCTTGCCTGGTACTACTCTTTCCGATAGTTCACTATCCGATATCGTAGAAACTTCCGGTTTCATAAATTCGTCTGGTAAATGAAATTTGAGGATATTTAAGAAAAATTGTAATTTGCGATACAAGTGCGGTGAAGTGAACTTTATATGCACACTGTGAAGTGAGCCTTATGAGTGCAGCGAGTGCGACTAGTGCGGCACCGCACTAGTATCATACAATATTTTCTTAAACGAGTGTAGAAGTTCTCCTCCGTGCCTGGTGATTGTGGCGATGTACAGCAAGGCCTACGGTGCATGCGCCGTACTTCACGCACTCTGAAGCGTGCGTAAAGTTCCGTACGCACGCCAGGCGCATGCGCACATTGGTCCTATCTTACTTTACGCACCCTTCAGCGTGCGTAAAGTACTTTAGGCACGCCCGGCGCATGCGTACATCGGTCCGATCTTACTTTACGCAACCTTCAGCGTGCGTAAAGTTCTTTACGCACGGCAGGCGCATGCGCACATTGCCCGATCTTACTTTACGCACCCTTCAGCATGCGTAAAGTACTTTAGGCACGAACGGCGCATGCGTACATCAGTCCGATCTTATTTTTCGCACCTTTAAGCGTTCGGTACAAAAGGGGAAAAGTAGATTGCTACGCACCGTCAGTTCTCCGGCTTCGCGCAGCGGCCACATCAGCTACTCCCAAGCCCGTTTCTCCAGCTGCTCTGACAGAATTCCGGCTTACCGGTAACAACAACAAACAACGACCCGCCACAAAACTCGTCCGTCAGTCGGCAATGAGACTCGATGTCCCTCGAATGTTTTTAATGACCCATCAGCGACAATTTTAATTGTAGCGACGATACCTACAGCAAGATGTAAGAATAAACATTTCTTTCCGTATCTAACACAATTAAAAACTATCAATCGAGCCGAATAATGACCTCGAAGAATTTTTTTTTTATCCACTCGCAAATTTGTACTCCTCTTTCCGATAGTTTACTATCGAATATCGTTCCAACTTTTAGTTTCACAAGTCCATCGCGAAAATGTAAATTTATGACAGTACAAAAAAGAAAATGTTCACAAGAATCTATCAAATTGGAGTAATAAACTACAAAAAGAAGAATTCGATAGATTGACGTACTTCGTCAAAATCTCACGTAAAAAAGTAGTTTTTTTTAACGACGCGAGACTATCGGGCATTGGTAAAGTAGATCTTTGGGCACCGTCGGTTCTCCGGCTTCGCGCAGCGGCCACATCAGCTCCTCCCCGCCCAGTTTCCCCAGCTGCTCTGTCAGAATTCCGGCTTCCCGGTAACAACAACAAACAACGATTCCCAACAAACCTCGTTCGTCAGTCGGCGACGACATTCGACTCTCCTCCATAATTTCGAATACCGCATCCACCTCAGTTGTAACGACGATGTCATCGGGAAGAAGTAAGCATGCTCACGTCGATATCTCGACGAACAATAAACGCAACGACCTCCCGGCTTTCAGACGTATCTAACACGACATAAAAACACTCTTTAGACTCGGGGGGCGGTAACCGAAGGAACCGCGGACACCACCACCATTACGGAAACAAAAACAAGCTCGGTACGGAGGACAGGACGGCGAAGGACTCTGCGGAGCAGGTGGACGAGAACAGCCCGGTCATAAAACAATTCCGTGGCTACTCCGCTGAGCTCGACGACAAGCACGATCGCTACGAGAGGATAGTGAAGATGTGCAGGGACATAACTATCGAGAGCAAGAAGATAATATTTCTCCTCCACACGATGGACCGGGAGAGCAAGCGCGAGGCCGTACTGGGTGAGGCCAAGACGAGACTCGACAATCTCGTCAAGACGCTCTTCAAGAGCATCGCGTGCGAACTGGACGGTCACGATCCGTACCAGTACGTCAGGGCTTACAGAATCGGACTGCAGGAATTCGTCGAGGCGGTGACTTTCTATCAGTATCTGAGAGACACGCACATCGAGGATTGGACTCACTTGGAGAAGAGTCTCGTCTACGAGCTGCAGCCGAAGAATCAAGCAACAGGCGAGGAGAGCGGCCCGCAGCCGGCGAAGGTTGTTTCGACTCTCGTAGCGCCGAACGAATACATTCTCGGAATAGCCGACTTGACCGGAGAGCTCATGCGAAAATGCATCAACAATTTGGCGAGCGGCGACATAAACAGTTGCTACCAGACGTGCAACTTCGTCAGGGACATGTACAAGGGATTCCTCGGATGTGTCGGCATATCGGCGAAGGAGATAAACAAAAAATTGTACACTCTCAAGCAGAGCCTGATCAAGATGGAGAACATCTGCTACACCATAAAGGTCAGAGGCTCCGAAGTGCCGAAGCACATGCTGGCGGACGTTGCGATCGTCGCCGCCGAGGAGTATCCCGGAGAGGACGACGAGGGCTACCAGCCCTACTAACTACTCGATCTCTTCTTTTTCTACTCTTTTTCGATACATACGCTTTTTTTAAATGAAGAAAGCAAGAGAAACTCGTCAGAGATCTCAGCGATCGCACGGATGCCGGCAAGATCTTGGAAACTGGGATCTTTCCAAAAGTTTCCGAAAGTGTAAACAATTCGGCCTGCGGCGACATAAATAGTTGCTACGACATGTGCACAAAGACCGGAGGTTCCGATGTGCAAAAGCAGATCTTTGCTATCATCGTGATTGTCGCCTCTGAAGATTATCCTGACGAGGACCACGAGAGCCATCAGCCGTACTAACTATTTGACTTCTTCTTTTCCATTCTTTATAATTTTTTTCCATATATACGCTTTTTTCATATGAAAAGACAAGAGAAACTAATCGAAGATCTCAGCGAATCTTAGACATCGGGAAGTTTCGGTAATCGTAGCAACAATTTTGCTGGCGACGACATAAAAAGTTGCTACCAATTGCAACTTCGTCGAGGACGTGTACAAGGGATTCCCCGGATGCGTCGGCATATCGGCGAAGGTGATAAAAAATTGTAGACTCTCAAGCAGAGCCTGATGAAGATGGAGAACATCTTTTACACCATTGAAGGTCAGAGGTTCCGAAGTTGCCGAAGCACATTCTCGCGGTCGTCGCGATTCTCGCAACCGAGGATTATCCCGGCAGGGACGACGAGGCCTATCAGCCCTACAAACTACTGGACACGTTTTTTTCATTCTTCATAATTTCTTTTTCCATATTTACGCTTTTTTTATACGGATAAAACTTAAGAAACTCATCAGAGATCTCAAAGAACGATGCCGGAACGATCTTAGAACCCGGATCGCAAACTTTCCACTTTAACATTCGTTTTCATTTAAGTTTGTGAGAATAGAATTTTAATATAAAGAAAAAGTATGTACCAATGCATTTATAATGAAAAAAAGTACTTTGCATTAATCTTATCGATTATTGGACGTATTTGTGATGTCGCGGTGCTCGGCTCACCACACATAATCGAGATCGCTGATGCCGTCGTAATCGCTCCTCTCCTAGTCGCTCTCGTCATCGTCCAATACAACGACCAATGGCCTGGTTTTTTTTTTAAACAGACAAAGAACGAAACTTTCCGAAAAATTTTAGCGAAACCGGATCGTAAACTTTCCGTTTGGGCATTCGTTTCCATATAAGTTTATGAGAATAGAACTTTAATATAAAGAAAAAGTATGTACCGATACATTTATAACAAAAAAAAAATACTTTACATTAATCTTATGAATTATTGGACGATTGGTCTTATCACGGCGCTCGGCTCATAGATCATCGAGATCGCTGATGCCATCGTAATCGCTCCTGTCCCAGTCGCTCTCGTAATCGTCCGATACGCCGATCGATGGCTCGTAATCCGACTCATCGACCGACTCCTCCGCGGACGATTGTTCGGTCTCAGATGCTGCGTTCGGGGTTCTCGCGCGGACCGGAGTTTGGGCGCGATTACGACGATTAGTCGTGTGCTTGAAGTCTCGCTTGTGCTGGGGATTCTTTCGGTAACATCTCACGCCGTACGGACACTCCGGTCTGTCGTCGGGCACGTCGTAATCGGGGTCGCCCGGGTGACTAAATTGTGACCTGTGGTCCGAATTTCGCCTGCGAATCGGAGACAACAATTTACGTCCGACATCGTCGGGGAAGCATGAAAAACTATCTACATTTATTGTATTATAATAAAAGATACATTTATTTGTAACCTCGTAGCACGAAAATATTTTTGGAAGGTTTCAAAAATATTTTATGAATATAAAAAAAATGTGAAATGTTTTGCCGAAAGGTTTTTTTCAAACATTTCAGCGAAATGTTAAACATTGTCCGTATAAAGACGGAAACATCCGCAGAAATATTCCGGTGAAACATGAAATAGAAGATATTTCGAAATATTTTACCGCTGCGTTTCGCAATATCTCAGATTTCAAAATATTTCGTGCTATCTGGATAACATAATAAATTGATAATGTAATATTACGAAATACATAATATTTCGTAATATTATAATTTTAAAAAATAAAAAATAAAATTAATTTCTCAAGATAAAATTTTCGCGTCACCGCTCTCGAAAAGATCTTAGCATTGCCCACCTGTAGCACTGCGATCCGTAAGTGCACTTGTTTCTCGGCGGTTCGTCAGACGTGACCGTAGTCGGTATGGCAGTCGCTGCGGGATTCTCCTCGGTCGGGGCCGAAGCTTGGCCGTCTTCCTCGGCGGTCTCGCCGGTTCGCTGATCGGTCTGATCGCTGAAGTGTCGACCGCAGTCCCACTTTATTTTCTTTCCAGCCTCGTCGCGATTTCTGCTCGAATTTTCTTTGCCGCCCGGCGCATCCATGCGTAGATCATTTTCTTTTTTCTCGGACTGTGTCGACTGTCCAATCGGAGTCGCAGTGGCGTTGCCGCTATCGAGCAAAATCACCTCGACCGATGGCTTCCCATTCGTGGCACTGAAAAATCAAGAAAATCGGTTCGATAAATAACTCATCGGTTATTTTCCCTTAGCAGAATAAGCGAAAAATAATAATTTGACCGATAAAAAAAAGACGTTCATGTTGCGTCACTAAAGCCGATAGATCGATGAAACAACGAGTCGATACCTCGCGCCATTGGCATTTCCGTGGGAAGGATCGTTGGATTCGTCGTTCGATTCTGCGCAATCCGACGTACAGTTGTTGCCCTCCTCGGGGACTACGCAATCTTTGTCCCAATCGTCCAAAACATTGGCGCTCTGCGAGTATATCGTCTCCACGCTGCCTTCCGATCGCAGCTTCTTGCCCGGTGGCTCCTCCCCCGAAGGATTTGTCGCCTGTAAAATACAATGAAATGTAAACGAACGTATTTAGAGATGGGCGCGGGCTATGCGCCCGATCGTTTTTTGCTTGTCAATTGACTGTCACATGACCGCTCCGGAAATTACCAAAAATCTAAACGGTCATAACTTGACAAATATATAATTAAACTTGACAAATATATAATTGAACTTGACAAATATATAATTAAATTTGACAAATATATAATTGAACTTGACAAATATATAATTGACAAAGTACAGTTTTTATTACCGACCGCAGTATTTCACATGGTCTTGAAGTGATGTGAAATACCTTGATCAGAACAAAATTCATTTTATAATATTGTTTGACCGATGAATTAATTGATAAAAAATAAAAATATGTATGATTACGAAAACAATAAGGGAGAACAATGTATTTGAAAACAACATAGACTGCTAGAAAGGTGACCAAAGATATGACCATAAAAAAAAAATGCTGGACGGATGTTTTTCGATGTTTTGACCGTATTTGTGATCTCAAACAGAAATCCCGGTAATAGCACAAACCCTTTCTGAAATCCAAAAAGACGGTCAATTTACGGTAATTTTCTGGTCAACCGGCCCTTACAAAAAATGACCGTAACAATCTCTAAACCTATTTTCATTTCCGATACTGATACAGTAACGCTCAAAAGTGAACGCTGAATCGACGCTAGAGAAACAGCGAAACAGATTCATTTTTTTTTTTTCACAAACATACTTTACGCTTTCCATTAACGTCATTGTCCTCCATCGCGTCAGAGTCGTCGCTCGATAAGATTTTGAACCAAGATTCTTGAGGAACAAGCGAGCATACGTCGCCCGACTGTACCGGAATCGTCCGACCGACCTTGAGCGATTGCCAGCCAGTAGAGCAGCCGGATTTCATGTAACAGGCCAGCATCTAATACTGAAAAAATTAATACCTTAAGAAGTCCGACACGCTGGAAACTTTGGGACGATGGGAGTTTGTTAAAGTTTATAATTGTCACGACGTACCGGTGTCATCGTCAATTTACCGTTCGGAGATAGATCTATCGTTACAGCATTCTCCACAATTGGGTTATCCACGTGCTGAAACAATCGGACGGAAAAGTTTGTTTTCACTGTCACGGTGATTACGGGCTGGTCGCGCATCGGCGAGCATCTCGTTGGTTATTCACGATTTTAGTGTCACAACCGGTGTAGGATTTTTTTTTCTTATTATTGTTCTCGCCGCAAATATTACGATGTTTGCGCGCATCGTAACTATGGAGTTTGCCGATGGCGCAACACGTGACGCTGCCGCCATTCGCGACTCCCCCCACTCCCCCGCTCGTCATCGCTCGTGTTGACTCTCATTGGAGTAAAATTAACTTGCGGGAAAGTTTAACGTAATACTTGCGGACAGTCTGACCCCATGTGAGTTCAGAGAGAATTGAGAGAGGAATTGCGAACACTTCTCGATGGGATGAAAATCTGAAAAAAATCAACCATATAAAAGGTGCTGAAACGATTGATTTTGCATAATAATAATTCCGAAATGTTATTGACAAATTAACGAAACAAAATCCCAACAAATCACCCGGCAACCTAACTTTTTTTATTAATGAAAACGACTTGTTAATTTTTCTGAATACGTATGAACTTTTTCAGAATTTCGAGTGATTTTTGAAAATTGCCTTTTTAGTTGATAAAAAAACGTAATTTTCAAAAATTACACAACATTCTGAAAAAAATCATACGTATTCAAAAAGATTAACACATTGTTTTTGTATAAACAAAAAGTTAATTTGCCGGAGATTTGTTGATAGATTTTTCTCATTTATTTGTTAATAACATTTTGGAATTACTATTATGCAAAATCAATCTTTCCAGCTTGATTTTTTCCAGATTTTTATCCCATCAAGAAGTGTTCGCATTTCTCTCTAAACTCACGTGAGGTCGAACTGTCCGCTAGTACGACCTTAACCGTGAAAAATCGATGAAGACGAAAATCGTTTTAATTCACGCTCGTACAATCGAGGCGAATGTTATCGAAGTGAAGGGGGCGTTACTTACCCCTGTCGTTGCACCCCGTCCAATAACGTTATTTCCAATCCGCAAAACCAACCTGTGCACCGAAACGTTGTCGACTCTCACGATTTGCAATTTATTCACCATGATCGGCCATTAATTTTTTTTACATTTTTTTTTTACTTCGAATTTAATTTCATAGACTGCAAAATTTTACAATTTTTTTCGTCATGTCAGAGGCAAAGAATTTGGCAGGGCGCGTTAAACAGTCGACGAAACACGAAGCGGTTCCACTGTTTTCGATAAAAAAAAAGAAAAACGAAACTTAATACTACGAAGCAACGAGATTGATACAGGAATGCAGGCGTAATAATACCAGGCAAACAAGCGTCTTTATTAAATCGTTCGGTAAACCGAGGATCCTGAAATGATATACACAAAAAAAAAAGAAAAACCGATAGTCGAATGATAAATTCAATCGCGATTGGAGGGCCGACTAATAATTTACGATCGAACGTGTCGTTATGCGAATAGAAAAGACTAATTCGTATATTGCGAGGGTCGTATTGTATGTAAAAATATCATAATTTGTACGAGCTCTCTCTCTCTCTCTCTCTCTCTCGCCCTCTCTCTTTTTCTTTCCCACTTTTTTCTTTCATTCTCTTTCTTAATTTCTCTATCGTTCAGTTACCTGGATAATACAGATGACCACTGAAAAAACGTCTTACGCCCTCGAATAGAATCCGACGTGGTCACATCAGGGGACTAAGCCATATAGCACGCAATATTTTGAAATAATTTTAGAAATATTTTGAAATATTAATTATTTTTCAAATCCCACGAAATATTTCTGAATCATATGGAAATAATATTTTGAAATACTCTACCAAAATTTTCACCACGAATCGTGTTCTGAAACATTTTTAATGTTATGTTTCACCGAGATATTTCTAGAATTGATTTTGCGTTTATGCGCAAATATTGACATTTCGAAAACATTTAAATGTAAAATTTATAAGCGGTCAAAAAAATATTGTCAAAATGTTTTTAACAAATGTCAAACATTTCTATAATATTGATAAAATATTTTCAACGTATTAAAAAAAAAATGTTTAACCTTTCAAAAATATTTCCGCGCTATGTGGATAACTAATCTAAAATGAAATATATTTGCAAACTACGAAACCCCTCTCTCTCTCTCTCTCCCGTTCGAAAAATTCTAGCCTTCGATAAATTAATATTTAGTATCGCCTTGTGGAATATCTTAACTGGAATACTGTTTCTATATGCTTACAATAGTGTTTGATAAGTACCTATCGGTATTTATACTTTGCTTTCACAATATAATACACTTCTGCGCCTGAGAACTACAGTCACAATTCGATATCATCTGCCTATAGAATTGTCCTCCCCCCTCCCTCCCCTCTCCCCTAACACGTAACACAACTGTGGCCACTTAATATTTGAGCTTACGGGCTTTTTTCTCTTACCGTTAAAAACGTCATAACTTCCTCACGTCGCTGATTATTACCGAGTCTGAGCGGTCGCCGTGAGCTGGCAAACGGTTTTTTTTTTTACATTTTTTTGTGTATATTCAAAAGAATATTACATCTGGAAACCCCCCATAGCTCTCAGGTACAAAATAAATTGTTACATAATTTTCATCTCAACTGCTCGTACATCCATAATGTACGCATTATAGATTTGTTTGTTTTTGTTTTTTTTTTCTTCTCAATAAAGCGAAACACTTTCACGTCAACTCGTTGCCGCACGCTTTAACGTTTAAGCTAAAAAATACCACCTACATTCACATCTGTATATAACGAAATGAAAAACTTCATCGTTAGATTTACATTCTTAGTTCTTTCTCTACTTCTCTTTTCTTTCATGTTTTTTTTTTACTTACGATCTTACTAAGGCAATTGAATAGTGGCCGCTCGAATGCTCCGTTGAATTACGTTAGCAAAAGGTTTCTTTTTTCTCTTTCTTTAATTCAATGAAGAATATCGAGATTCAGTTCCGTCTCTAAGAGAACATTTGAAATAAATATAACAGCTTCTTTAACGGCTTAAAAAACAAAATTGACTTAGGTACAGTTTTTTTTTTGTTTTTTTTTTTAATAATACAAAATCGATGCAGGTGCCTTTGATTCGACGATACTGTAAGATCGATCGAACTCAATACAAACCGATCATTAAACTTCGCAACGTGTATTTACACTCCGAGGGTATTTCTTATCGAATCATGTACAAATGTGTACCTTAAAAAACGAAAACAAAAGTACGTACCTACAAATCTCGGAGACTCTTTAATAGGCAAATCAATAACATCATCAATCGTCACATCGCTCGTTCACGCTAAACGACAACTATAAACGTTCGTCTCGTTCGCTCGATACATCATACACGTGAATCGTTCATTCGGGAGAAATAAAAAGATTAACGAACCGCAAACCATCGTTCTCTTTATCTCCGATGCGCGGAAATTCGTTCGATATCATAAACTACTATATTCTACTATTTTTCTTGTTTTCGTTATTTTTTTTTTGTTATTTATAATAATCGTTAATGAATCGGTTGTACAAAATTCTTCACAATTGACGATTTCTCATGCAATAAATCTCTCAACTCCCCCCACAAACGTAAGCTAAAATTGGAATGGTGAAGCATATGGATTTGGACGAATACGCAGCTTCGACCTTTGTTTCCCCTTGTCGCTCGACCTCTCACAGGCTCGCTATAGATATAGCCCGATCCGTTGTATTTTTTTTTTTCTTGTTTTCTTCATTTTACAAACGGTACAAAAAGCACGTGAAAATTATACAAACTATGCCAAGATTATCAGCTCAGCATATCCGTGTTTTTTTTTTTAATCAACAGCTGTCGAATGAGCGGCCCATCGACAATCTCGTAATCGAGAAACTTTTTTTTCTTTAACTCTGGACGCATTTATTAGTGTAAGTTGTAGCTTCGCTAAACTAGTAACTCCGGAACTTTCTTGGCCGTACAATAATACAAGTGGCGATGATGGATACGCGGTAACGATATCGCATCGACAATCCATTTTTATCCGACGATAAGGAAACTCGATTCTCTTGATGCACAGAAGTTGCCCTAGTCGTAGAGCGTGGCTATACTATAGTCCCTCCGTTCTCTCCTGGACTGACGACGTGCAGCGCACTCCCTACCTGTCCGATGCCCGGCTGCGAACACAGATCAATTTTCACATTATGATTTTTTTTTTTTTATGCTTCTTCATGGGTAATATCAGCGTTTCGATAAAGCGTTATAAAAAATGTTTCCACTTTGTCACTATTATTATTCGCCTTCTACTACAATCATAGGATGCAATGCTAAGAGTGCCGTAATGGAAAATAAAAATTTAAGGAGCCTTTGTCTATTCTAGTTTTATTTCAAGGTCGTCCTTGCCTCATGTCTGACGCCACCTAAGTTCCAGAGAGGAACGAGAGAGATTGCAAACACTTCTCGATGGAATAAAAATATCAAAATATCAGGCATATCGAAGGTGCTGAAAAGATTGTTTTTGCATAATTATAATTCCAAAGTGTTATCAACAAATTACTGAAACATATTCCGGCAAACTATTTTCTTTATTTGTTACGAAAATTATTTGTGGATTTTTCGGAATACGTATGAATTTTTTCAGAATTTTATGTAATGTTTGAAAATTGCGATTTTAAACAAATGTTGACATAAAGAAAACCCAATTTTCAAACATTACATCAAATTTCGAAAAAAATCATAGGTATTAAAAAAAAAAGTAACAAACCATTTTCGTGAGAAAAAGAAATTAGGTTGACGGCTAATATGTTGCATCATTTTTTATTTTAGTTATTTATTGATAACCTTTTGGAATTATTATTATGCACAAACAATCTTTTAGCAGACTTTCATTCGATCGGGAAGTGTTTGTAATTCTCTCTTATTCCTCTCTCAAACTTAGGCGGCATCAGAAATGACGCAAGGACTACCTTGACAAATTTTTCGTCAGCGTTTCTTTATAGATTAAAATAAACGATAATTTTATACGTACCATGCGATAAATCAGGGCGGCATCCACGGTATCTTGCAAGAGCCAAAGCATCGCACAGATCATTAATCTTTCTAGTTCAAAGGAAACAAAATCAATGCGCCCCGCCAGTACGAGAAACAAGCGCAAGCTCTTATTCGTTTTTTATTAAATTTTTTTCGTTCGAATCGTAATTTTTTTCGCTATAATGAAGCACGTTAGGTGAAAATTTGTATTCCGATGGATTGTCGTCGTAAATTCGAGAATTCATGTTAATTTCGTTCAGTGAACTCGGCTATGTTTCCAGTCGCTAACTTTGGCGTAAAAATCAAGCAGGAAGCAAGCAGCAGTTATTGTCGTAGTTTATCTTTCTATTTTTTTGTTGTTTTTCGTTTTCAATCAACTTTTTGTTTTTATTTTACAACAAGGCAATTCATTGTATTCAACAAAGGATTAAATGTCACATTATCGATATTATTTCTGGGCCGATAGTCTCGCTGCGTAAATTCATAGCTTCTCTACGTTTCTGCTAAGCTAAGCTAATAACTCTTTACAGGAGAGCGGAGGGTGGGTTGAGGGGCCTGCCCTGTTACAAGACCTCACGGGGCGCAAACAACATTACTCTCAGAGATGCAAACCAGACATAAATATAATTCTATTTATATAATTGTTAACGCGATTTGCGTTCTTCCCTTTTTTTAAAGTTAATCTTTCGTTTTTCATCGATATATTCCTCCCGTACGTATTATTGACCAGACACAATTTCTTCTGTTCTTTTAGACGCAGACATGGCCGAAAACCAATGCTGTGAAAAAACGTGACTTTTTTTTTAATAAATCTGTCTCACTACATTGCAATAGGTTCGGCCACTAGCAAACATGCGTTTCAAGCGATAGCGAATTAATTCAAAAATTCACGCCCAACGCTGCGAAGCAAATTGGAGCTCACAGCGCAGAGGCGATTTTTTTTCACATCGTACACATTTGTCGTAAAAAATATTAATTAAAATGACGGTCTCTTGCGAAAGCGATCTGGAAAGACCCTGATCACAATTGATTAAAAAAGACAAAAAAAAAAAAACAGGAAACGAAACAAAGAGAAAACAGAGTCCGTGAAGAACCGTTGTGTATCTTAGAAAGAACAAAAAATATATATATGTATATATA